>JBBBDQ010001440.1:1292500-1300000 GCA_037127315.1 Ascarosepion bandense
AAGAAATTCAACCTTCCAGAAGAAAGAATTTTTCCTCAACATTTCCCCGAAACACGAATCGAGCTTCATTGAATTACCCTGCTTCCTAAATCACCTTCAATCGTTCTGGATTATTGCTCACTTTTTTTTCTTTTTATTTCAACCGATGCAAAGAGAACGAGTATTCTTCCGATAATTGCACCCAAAAGAAAAAAAATAAATAAAGAATAGTATTTATCTACCTTCACACACATCAGAATACGATTCACCTTTCCCATAAATAAGTGTTCTGTTGGTGGCGATTAATGATGTAAAACTCCCTATCACTACAAATGTAAGTATTTATTTTTTTATTACACCTCTTTAGCATCGATTGCTGAATTTCGAGAATCGATAATAGAATGTGGGGGGCGGTGGAATATATGCATATCCAATACAAATTCCTTTTAATGCAAAACGATCTGTGAAACAATATTAGATAAAGAGTAAATTTTACTTGGTCTTTTTTTTCCTGGCGCGCTGAAGATGTATTGAACATTTCGAAAAGCAATTTTTGTTTATGAATTGGGTGGAATCACTTTACAGTTAAAGCAAATACAGAAGGTTTAAATTTCGTAGGCAAAAAAATCATAGTCCTGGAAAAAATTTTCACGCCTTTCCATGCTCTAGAATTAATTCTTACGCTAGATTTATTTTTTGTGAATGTAAATAATATAATCATTTACCGTATATTTCCGCTTATAAGGCGTCCTTCAAAAAATATAAGAAATGTCCCCGTCAAAAATAGGAGGTTATCTTGTACAAGTTACAAAACATTAACATTGAATCCTGTGACGTATCTATTTGCACTGGTAAAGAGGTTAGTATGTTTGCGTTATGGATCGTGGTAGGCCAACAACAGCCTTTGTATGTTAACTACCGATGTAAATATTTCTAATTGAAACTATTCACATTATTCACAACGTTGTAAATGTGGCCGGCCACTGCGAATTTTATCAGAAAGGGACAGATATTCCAACCTGAAATTATGGAACTAATGCTTGGCGGTGCATTCACTTGTGGTGATACGGAGCAAAAGCCATGAACCGGATGTTTGCACTCTCACAATCAAAAAACAAATGACCAAAACTCGACGGTGCACAGCTGGATTCGCGCAGATGTTCCGGTTGAAAAATAACAATTAATTAAATATTAAATTTCTAGTTCGCGAACCTACGCGCATTTTATTTATCGGCCAATGGTAAGCCCAGAATCAAATACGGATATGAATTCCCAAATGATCTGCTGCGATCCAAAAAGTCGAAATAAAAAGCCGATACAGAAAGACAGACTGACTTGAGACAGACGAGAGTAATTACTATCTCCCTTGACCAAGTCAAGTGGCTTACTATGCTCGTCGCCTCCCTTACCTCTTCCCTTACTTCCCTGTCTCAAAACTACTCACTGACCTAAGGAGCGAATACATCAGAGATATTCCTTACTTACAGCGCTCCCACATACCTAAGTGTTATGTCGCCAAGTATAAATGAATAACTCAACAACAGAATCAGAATATAAGTTGTATTCCGCGGAAAGACGGTTAGTATGTACAGAAGTGATTAGTAATATTTACAATAGAAAGATACAAGAGTCCAATCCGTCGTAAGACGTGTGTATACGTGATTACTTCCGGTACGCCACCGGAAGTGTGACTAACTCTTCACTGACTCGCACTGAGTCTTCAGTAACTCATTAGAGACTCTCAAGTGACTCTCTACGACTCTCTACGACTCTCTTGTAGAGAATCCACCATTGCTATATATGGCAATGGGAACAGTCCATTTGTAGTCAAATAGGAGCGGCGCCCTAACACTAAGTATTAATTCTCTTTTCAGCATTTTATTGCCATGAACATTTTAACGTCCGTTGGACCTATACTTCAAGTATTAATTTAATTTTACAAAAATCTTAATTAATATGTGTATATATAAAATGTTATTTTTCAACTGAATTTGCTTTTCTTGATTTATAATCATTCTATGACTTATAGTGGGCTATCTACAATAAGGCCAAATTCCGTTAATTTGCAACAATACACAACTACCCTTCACTAGAACGGGCTCCCCACTATAAACTGGAAAAGAATGAATAACCCGCTATACACTCACAGTATGATTCTTAAAGGCTTCACGCATTCGTTGACTTGATGCAGTCGTGGTCAATTCATAAAGTCATAAAATTGACGTCCCCGAAAGAGCTGCTTTGACACCTATATGTTTCCTGCTCAAGGTATGGCTAAGGTGAGTGCGCAACGCACCTGCAGTGGTCTTCCCGACCACTTTTCGGACATCGTTTGCGTATTACTGGTCATTTCTTCTTTCACAACGTAAAAACGATGAAAGCTATTTTGGTTACTTTATATTCAATCAGTTAACTACCATACGTGATACACGCTTAGGCGATTATATCTCTTTCGAGATATGAATGATTAGACAGAAGATTTTCCCGCAATAGATCGCCATTTCTTTCTTCGGTAGACTTGTTGCCAACCAAGGCTATATAACCCCGTCTATCCTGCTTCAACCCAGAGCTGGAGGGAAAAGTGATGGAGTTATACCTTTTCCAAGTCTATTTGTGCGTAAGTGAATGAAACGAATTCGACTAGAGTTCGAAATCGGCTCCCCGAGTTCTTTCCGAGGAAAACACAGTACTTTAAGAGAGATTGTTTGTAAAACAATTTTCAGATCCTAGGTTTAATATATTTGAAAGAAACTGTTCTCAATTTCCTTTATTTGCATAAAATCTATTCTTATTAATTAATGATGACATGTTTGGGATCCAGAGTTGAAGTAACTATGGATCCACGGATTTTGCTGTAGATTTCAATCGATAACACTAACAGAAATAGAAAATGTCATATTTAAACGATTTTGGAAACCCATCTCTTTGCGACAGCGCACAGCAACTTTACAAATAAGATTTTGATTACATCAAATACGGCGTTCACAAGAGATGATGATTCTTTTCAAAGTTACAAAAAATTAACTCATTTTAAGTTTATTTTTATCAACTTACTTCAAACAAGGCAACAAAGTCACTATGACACAAGGGCTACCGTGTGTAAGCGAATATGAGAAAAAAGAACACATTATTCAGGAGAGAGAAAAATAAAAGAACAGGAATTAAGACAGAAGATAAATATTTAAAAGTATTTTAATTTTTGGAGGTCAAAGTTGACTTAAAAGCCAGAAGCTGGAAGTTAGTTCCAAAAGAGACAAGTTCAAAAGAACGAACTGCTAGCATAGAACTTACGGTTGAATGTAGACATTTCAACTGCAATTGAAGAGATATGTCTTCCTTTCTTGGCTAGTCAGTTAAGTGATACACGCTTGGGCGATCATGTCTCGAAAGTGACATGACTGGGAAGAAGATTTTCCCGAAGTAGTTTGAGATTACTTTCTGCAGTAAACTGTTTGCCAAACAAGGTTATAGAACCCAATCTGTCCTGTTTTTTTACCCTTAGCTGGTGCGAGAAGAGCCGGATTACTTGCTTTCCCAAGGGTATCCACTTCTACAAAAATGCACTAATATACGCAGCCCTACATATCCAATATTTAAAAAAAATAATCAGTTTGTCTGATGATCGCAAGAGCGTGAAATCCAGGGTAACAAACTCTCACCTATCTAGCTGACAATATATATATATATATATATATATATATATATATATATATATATATTTCAACAGAGAATAAAAAAGAAAACAAACGAAGGGAACGAATTAAATTCTCTTTTCGTTTGCACAGACTCGGTTGGTGTAGCGTGATATATATTGCTTCAAGTACACAAAGAGGGTGTGCGGAGCGGGCTCGGTACAAAGTAGTGTTAAAAAATAATAATAAATAAACATATTCCTTAGTGCAGTCCGGAATAGAAAGCAAACAAAAAAACTTTTCATTCGTTCTTTGTTTATTCGGAAGGTTGTATTTTTTCCTTTTTTTTTTTTTTACCTATGTTCGGGCATCTCTTATTCTTTTATTCGTAAATTGTTTTACTAATAACTTGTTTTATTCGTGTTCTAACCTTTGCCCTCTCCATTTAATATTTTTCTCTGGAAAAACCGAGTAATTATCTTGTGAAATTTTGTCAAAATCTTCTTTCTGATGAAGTGTTGACACGAAAGTATTACTTACAGAAGAGAGAAAAATGTTCTCTTGCCTTTTCATTATCGATATTTATGCTTATGGCATAATGTACTTGTAGATATGTGTGTGTTTGTGTGTGTGTATATGCGTGCACATATATATATATATGTGTGTTTGTAGATATGTGTATGTGTGATTATTATAATTATTTGTATTTATTTGTGGCGATTTTCTAAGCATAGCTTAGATGTAGTACATAGCGGAAGACATCTTGTGAGGACAAAATCTTCTATTCACTCCTAATTTATTTAGCTAGACAAGTTTAATAACTATTACATCACGTCGAAGCATCTAATTTGTATTGTGGGGACAAAAAATAAAAAGGACCGGAAAGGGGTAATCTGCCCTTGGGCAGTGTAGGATTGAGAGTGAGCCTTTGGACAAGGAGGTGAACGGTAGCGTTGAAAATTTCCAACATGCGTTGAGCTACAAGAACACTAATACCACCAACTTTTGGTGAGCCTTATAAACTCTAAATATTTCCGATGGATGTAAATGTTTTTGTCTTATATTTGTTGACTATTTGGCCTGTAATAAATGTGTAAATGTACCTTGGGTTTAGTTTCCTTTCATGTTGTTTTAGTTTTAATAACTTACTTTAGAACTAACAGTATTAATATATACACTGATTATTTTTAGTTTTATCAATATTTTTTATAATAATCAGGTTTTCTGCATTATTCATTGTTTTGTACAACTCTCCTGAAAATTATTTGTCTTATTTTTAGTTTTTCAGTTTCCTGTTACATTTATTAATATTGAATATTTTATTTTTTATCACTTGATAGTTTATACGTTAGTCAAAAAGATACTATGTATTATTTTTATTGTATGCTATAAATAATGCCTTCATAATCTCCGAGTATCCAGTTTTATATTTTTCTGTTTATCTTATCCACAGTTATCAAACTTTTCGATATCTGTATTTATTTATGTACGACTCTTTCTTTATTTGTCTTGCTTTGCAGTATTTTTGTTTCTCTAAAATCACACACACACACACACACACACACACACACACACACACACACACACACACTCTCTCTCTCTCTCTCTCTCTCTTATATATATATATATATATATATATATATATATATATACTAGCAGTATAGCCCGGCGTTGCTCGGGTGTAATGAAAGCCTTAAAACTAATCCATGATCCTGGAGCTCAGACTCAGCCTAAAGAATAATTGTGTGAAGTTTGGTGAGAATCGGATAAAAATTGTGAATTTGTATAAAAGACATACAGACAGATAAACAGACACACGTACAAACATCTTGTCTTTTATATATATATATATAGGTTATCGATTTTCTGCACTATTGTAAGAACTGCAACCTTGAAACCTCTGAATATCGTTTCTTATGTCTTTGTCTATGAGTGTATGAAATTTGATTAAAATCGGACCACTACTTCTATAACCCGATTTTTTCGATTATCGATTTTCGATATTTATCGGGGGTACCTCGACACAAAACCTAGCTAAGAACACTCGCAGTTGTTAAAAGTACAACTGTGTAAATTTTTATGAAAATCGGTTCAGCCGTTTCGGAGTCTATAGGTAACGAACACACACACACACACACACACACACACACACACTCACACAATAGAAATTAACCAGGAAATTGTGGAGAGTCATGTTTGTCAACGAACTGAGGATAAACGGCACATAAAAAAACAAAAACATGTTTCTATCCAGGATCAAATTTCTTTTTTAGCTTCTAAAATATGCAATATATATATTGTTCATATACGCGTATTATATATGTTCCAAAGTTTGCATAGCCGGGGTTGGTGGTGAAATAGAGTTCCCAGGTATTAAAAAAAAAATCATGTCATGTGAATACAAATAGCTTCTGAGAACTAAGTTCAGCTCCATGCTCGGTAAAAAAAACAAAGCTAGACGGCGGGCGACTATAACTATAGATGGAGCTTGTTGGTCCGGGTGCTGTTCATATAATGAAAAAATAATCTCTGCCTTTCGGTCATTTCCAAACAAGAAAAAAGTTATGGAGGCAAATAGAAAATCCAGTGTCGATCCCCGAAAGCGTTTGACTATCAACACTGACAATGTTCTGGCAATTGCTGAAACCAACCTGGCTGCAAATGTAATGCCCTGTATTCTTTGGCATCTTGTCGGCACTGTCGAGTGTATGGGGATGGGATCTGGGCCACTTACAGCTTGTATATATCATCGCCCAGGCGTAAGTCTTGAAGAAGTCTCTCCCGTCTCACCACCAAAAGACTCAGTCTGACAAAACAGAGCGCTGTCTTTATCTCGCGAGATAAACAGATGTCTATTACATATAAATCTAATTTGAATATATTTGCATATGCGTTTCTCATGGGTGTCTTGGGATAATAAATTCGATACTTCACTGGCAGTTTTACCAGGAAAGTTTCAAAATAATTTTAAGCTCAAACCCCACGATACCATACCCTCAGGCAATACGTCTCCTATAGGAGAGGACTGGGGTTATCACAGGGTGCTTTATCAAAAAGGAGAAGTGCCAAGGTATTGCTGTTAAACTCACTTTAAACTGACCTTGTGTCACGTTCGGTTGAGACATGAGCGCACTGAAAATCTACCACAATTGAGATACAAATAATTATCTCTAGGGGATAATTCTCCCAAACAGCCCCCTTTTTAATAAAGGTGGGGCTAGTTTCAATTTCTGGTACCTGCAGCATCTGTTGTTAATCGTAGATTTTATACACAGACCGGATGTTGACTGCTCGAGGACCAAAAGTAAACTGAGTAAATACGTTTTCTTTATATCGACTCCATGCATGCATACTGTTTAACCAAAACAAAAAAATATTATCAACAGTCAGATCCACTCCTGCGCAAAAATCAAAACCTTAATTTCAAGCTGATTGAAGGCTATATAAACCTTATTACAAACAGACACGAAACAGACGAGCGTTTGATGTTAACAGCGCCTGAGAGAAAGAAGACGTGACACAGGTCAGTGTTTGATGTCAACACCGACATTCTGAGAGGGAAACGCTACCAACAACAACGGCCATCAGCAATATCTATTTTACTTCTAATATCACTTGTCTCTCCCAACAAATAGAAGTTACTAGTTTTTATATATATGTAAGTAAATAATACATTTGTTTACCCATGCTCAATGTTCTCTATTGCTTGACGCCTGGATTAATCATCTAAAGTAGTAACAAAAATGTTATGTATTCCAGGTTACCCATTTCTACGTAGTATACAAATGTATACCTTTAAAATAAATTTTAAATAAATGCACAGAAACACACACACATATATATATATTACTTACCTTTTGTATAATATAATACAAAAAGCAAGTAATAT
>JBBBDQ010001440.1:1302500-1327500 GCA_037127315.1 Ascarosepion bandense
AACGAGTTATTTCGCTACCCAGGTTTTTACTATGAGTGGTATCTTCAGGCGATGTTTAGTAACGATATTTATTCTTGTAAAAATACAAAAATTGTGGCAAAAAGCCGAAAAGGGGAGGGGAAGAGATTGGTACTCACTGAACTATCCTTTACCTCGCTAAACATTTTCACGACCCATTCACTCGTTACAATTCGCACAAGCACCACAAGAACCCATCCATCGAATCCCAATCTTTCAAACACCATAATGACAAAAACTTACAAGGGACACATAACAAAGTGGGGAAATAACCCATGACAATAAGAAATGTATTTATATACAATATAAAATATATGTACAATATCATGTAATATGTAAAATAATATGTACAATATAACATTTAATGAAAAATGAAATGATGGGAGGGGGATGAACCCAAAAAACAAACTGAAAATACAACAAATTTTTAAACTAAAATAATAAACAATGTTAGACCCATCCATCCCAGAAATACAGCGGCGATTTTTAATAACTGATTTTACCTTTTACCGTTTTTCTTTTTAAAAATGCTCTTGTAACGATGTTTTATTTGAACGTTCATATGGCACGGAATTTATGAACGCGCATTGTTTAAATTAAAATGAATTATGACATTTTCATCCATGGTTGTATTAACCTAAGAGGTATTTCTTAGTGTGGATGCATTTAGTCATAATTTCTGTTTTTTCATTTAACAGTTCGTCTTTATTTGGGCATATCATAATTTTTAATTTTTCTTCTTGGCACAGTCTACATATTTGTTTATCGTTGTAAAGCTTGGCTGTTTTTACAATTCTCCACGTTATGTCTGGGTCTTTTTCATATTTCGATTTCAATTTCTAAGCGTGTTTAGCCAATTTCGTATTGTTTTTTAATTTTTCCATTTTAAATGTAGATCTGTGGTTGAACCACCAGGTCTAAAAGGTGTCTTTGGTTGAGCCCAAATATAGTTTGTTTTGGCCATCTGGGTCATGTACCTCAGCCTTATAAATTATTTCTTTTGTGTTGCAGAGACCTTGAAGTGGACACTTATTTTTGTTCCTTCTTTGTTGGCAGTTTTGTTTTGTACGATGCTATTTAAGTTTCTGACGTTTTGTTTTTTTAATGAAACTATCTAAACTATTAGTGCAACTATAACTTAGTTTGTGTTTCTATTGAAAATTTTGTTTAGTTCTGATTCTTTTGGAAAGTGCCTATCTATTACTTTAAAAAAAATATTTGTCCTATTTTGGTCTTTATTTCTAAATTAAATGCTGGGTTGAACCAGATAACGTTTCTTTTTCTATTGTTGTTTTTGATTTGTTTATTTGGTTGAGAATTATATTGTAAAATGTTTTATGGTCAAAATTTCTTAGTTAATCCTCATATATATGTTTCTTTTCATTATATATTGATTTTTTTACGAATTATTAGATAGTCTGTGTTCTATTCCTTTGTAAATGTGTTTAATTATATTATTTGTATAATTGGACTTTGTTTATGTATGATAACTTAGTATTTCATGTATGGCGAATATTTCCAGTTTGTAAATTAAGTTCTATATATATATATATATATATATATATATATATATATATATATATATATATATCTGTAAGAGTGGATACTTGAACACCATGTGCTGTAGGTCGCATGAAACTGTGACCAATCCGTGTTGATCATAGTGCCCACTATCATACGTACACAAACGCCATTTCGGATATTGAGCACTTTTAATCAATATAGTTTACCTTAACACTATATTTTATCACATATATAACACTTATAATTACGCAATATACCTATATATCTGACAAAAATACCAACAGGAGAATTTTTTTAATGTCTTCCTGGTTGGATGGAGATCTTTTACATTGTTCTTGTAAAATATCTTAAGGAGTATATTCAATACAATGATTCAATACAAGGCTAGAGAGTCACTAAGAATAGGTGGTTACAAAATGAGGTTTGTTATATGAATGTATTATAGGAACTAAGAGAAAAAATGATGATTGTTGGATATGGAGGATAGATGATGATTTGACCTTGAGTTACATTTAAGGTTGTATAATTCGGGAAGCACATTCACGGGTGTATGCTATACAAAACAGCGCTTTCTTAGACAAAATATCTGAGTGATACTTCATCATTACAACTGAAATAAAGAAGAAATGAATTGTGAAGGTGGCCCGACACAGTGGACGCAGAAGTGCTGGCCTTAGCTCTAAATGAAATGATATTTAAATAGATACATCGGCGCAGAGCTCTGTATTGCAAACTTTAATCTCCATAATCTGACTACAAGAAAACAGTGTTGACATTTTTAAAGTTTTGTAAAATATGTTTTCTCTTAATTATTCCATTCCGAGCAAGGCAATAAATCCACTATGTTGCAAGAGGTTACTGTGTGTTACAGAACATGAGAAGGATAAACACTATAAAGGTGAGATACTAAAAAATAAAAGAAAATAAGACAGAAGATAACGATTGATAGTGTATTTAAACTTTTGAAGACCAATCTTGATTTGGAAGCAAGAAGCCGACAAGCAAAGACTTTGAAATAATAAAATATTATGGTTGCATTTAGCCATTCCCATCGTAAAATGATGGGATCCTGTCGCGAATCTAGAACTATGCTTAAATTCAAGTCTAGGTAGAACAGAGGAAATTTCAGCAGAACAATTACCATGAATGTATTTAAAAAAAATCACAGCAAAGCCACGTTACGACGATGGGAAAATGGCTGAAGCCGAAATGTCAGGCCATAACCAATAAAATTGAAGATTCGTTTTTGTATTTTATGAAGAATCTCTAAATATATATCAGGATCACCAGACCAGATGTTGTATCAATATTCGAAACATGAATGAATAGTAATCTTATAAAAATGCAGGACAGATTCTAGCGAGAAACATTCATGTGTTTGTAATTGCTAATTTCCGTGAAGTTACATATTTATTATGTTTTGTACAATTTCTAAGTTAAACCATTTGAAAGGTGATACATTTACTCTCTCTAGACAATTATAGCATCCGAAATGAATAATATCAATTTCACAAACAAAAATCGTAAAAATAATTTCGGTAAAAATAAAAAAAATAATAAAAAATATAGGTTCAGAACAAAAAGCAAAAAACACATGAAAAACGGACATAAAACCTTCAAATAAAATCTAACTAATCAGAATAACGCAAGTAATATTTCCCACCTATAAAAATAGTCAAACAACGTCTTAAAATAACTGTTTTTTCGATTCTGTATAGTAGTTATAAAAAGTTTGTTAGCAAGCATTTTGACGTCAATATGACTATATTCAGTCGTTTAATTGCCATACGCGATACACGTTTAGGAGATTGGGTTTCTTTCGATCCATGACAGACTAGGCAGAAGGATTTCCTGTCATTTATTTCTGTGGTAGACTGGTTGCCAAACAAGGCTACAGAACCCAATCTCTCTCGCTATTCAACCCATAGCTGGAGGGAGAAGATATGGTTTTATTCCTTTCCCAAGATTATTTGCGCGAAAGTGAATGAAACGAATGGGTGGAATTCGAACTAATATTTAATCCCAAACCAATCTAAACTTATATTTATAAATGGAGCTTTGTCTCTGTGTGTGTGTGTCCGTTACCTATAGACTCCGAAACGGCTGAATCGATTTTCTTGAAAATTTACACAGTTGTACTATAAGCGTCTGCTAGTGTTTTTAGCTAGGTTTTGTGTCAAGATACCCCCGATAAATATCTAAAATCGATGATAAAAAAAATCGGGTTATGGAAGGAGTGGTCCGATTTTAATTAAAATTGATACACTCATAGACAAAAACATAAGAAATGATATTCGGAAGTTTCAAGGTTGCAGTTTTTACAGGAGTGCAGAAAATCGATAATATATATATACATAAGGCAAGATGTTTGTGTGTGTGTCTGTTTATCTATCTGTATGTCCTCTATACAAATCCACAATTTTTATCCGATTCTCACCAAACTTCACACAAATATTCATTAGGCTGAGTCTGAGCTCCAGGACCGTGGTTTATTTTTGAAGCTTTGATTACACCTGAGCAACACCGGGCTATCCTGCTAGTATACATTAAACCGTAACGAACATGACTTGATTTCTCACATTAAAACATGATTTTTCGCACATACATTTTATATGCTTGAAAGATTTACCTCCCTGAACTTTAACATATGAATGAAGTACGTACATAAAAATATTCCTTTTCAGTTTCACACTTCAAATAAACTTTTTCTAAATTTATATAAAGCTTTTGTCAAACAAACTTCAAGCAGTTTAATTTCTCATGCCCTTTTTGAATAGCGAAACTTTAGGCACATACTATTTTTCCAAACGTTTCAGTTTTTAGTGATTATTGTGAAATAAAAAACAATCTTTTTCGCGTTCTTTTAATGACTTTTATGACTTATTGCTTACAACCCATTTTGCTAGCTCATGAGAGGTATAAAGGTAAAATGACCAGAATTCAAACTTTATCAGCGAAACTAAACCCGCCGTTTTACTTTTTTCTTTTACAGATGACGAATTTCAAAATACTGTTGTTAATTTTCCTTAGTATATTTTAGAGTAGATGATTAGAATGGAAGTAGAATCCACATTTTTTTTAATCGTTTCACTCCAAGCAATGTGGTATCGCCACTGATTCGCAGAGGGATACGTAAGAGAGTAAAAGTTTAGGCAGGAGGATATTGAAGAGAAAGACAAACTAGTTACAGGGGGTGTCAGAGAAAGGGCAAGAGAAGGATGTGAACATAGGAGCGAAGACAGTTGCAAAGATAGAGAGAAAGAAAAAGAAGAAGATATACGGGGTCATGTAGAAATTACTGGAGTTAAGTAGATAAACATGGGTATTAACATTGCATTTAAATTCCTGGGGGTTGTAGCCGTCAGGAAAGCAAGTATATGGAAGGGAGTTCAGCAGTCAGAAAATGCAAGAAAAGCTGGTGGAGTAGAATTATCACCTGCATTTGGTTGATCTAACTGTAAATGGGTGGGACTTTGTTGCCAATCTGGTTGCACGAGTAAATTCTTGTGGCGGGGGCACTAGTGACGTAATTTTTTTCAGAGCAGAAGCCATGAAAATATTTGTAGAATAGACAGAGGAAAGCAACAACCCGCCGGTGAGAAAGTGGCTGGAGTCAAGCTGCCAGGTCGGGCCCAATCACATTCTTCTGTTCCGATGAGCTTAGATCACTGGTACCGCCTAAGCACTAATTTGCACGAGATACTAGATTAGCAACTAGGTCCCACCTTTTTACAGTTAAACAGATAAGATGTGACCGTAAATTCTACTCCAACAGCTTCTTATCTCGCGCTTCCCGCCTGTGGAACTCCCTTCTACAAGTCTACTTTCCCGACAGCTACAATCTCCAGGTGTTTAAATGTAGGGTCAATAGACACCTTCTATCACCCTAACTCCCAATTATTCTCAGAACACTCTCATCTACCGAACCCTCATTCTCGGTATCCTTACCCGCCTATCACCCACCCTCTGACATTTCCTATATTTAACCATTCTCGGTATCCCTACCCGCCTATCACCCACCCTCTGACATTTCCTATATTTAATCATCCTTTCTCCACTCTATGTAGCCCCCTGCGCAGTAGTGGCAGTGACATGCTTTGCTCGGGGTGAAACGCTTATAAAAAACAAGAAATATTCTCCTCTGGAGCCTGTCGAGGACACTGAGATGAACAGCAGGAGCGCCTGACCAGATATGACAACAATATTCTATATCTTGATGCTCGCAATGAAGGGTTGCCTCTTGCAAACACTGCAAACACGTATTGGTTCAGCATATATGCACATTAATCTGCCTACGTATATACAGGCAAAGATGGTGCCTTCATCGAACATTGAGAATGATGTCGAAGCCTGAATGCGTGTTACTGGCCGTATTTTACGGCCCCTGCTATCTTCTCAACACTTACTTTTTCTACCTACATGTATATACGTTACAAATTGAACTAAACACAACTGACTATTAAAGGATGAAAAATGTTCATGGGTTTTGACATTCTGTGATCTTCTTGTTTTGTCCATGCTAAGTCTCGAAAAAAAAAAACTATATAAAATTCACTATTTTTATCCATAATTTATAATATGTTAAAATTCTCCAACAATTTATAAAAAAAAAAGACTCCCACAATTTGATGCCAAAAAATTGCCGCAAAACATTATTTAACAAGAATCATCTATTATGAAATGGATTAAAGATATTTTTTTTTATTTTTTTTTTATAAGCGTTTCACCCCGAGCAAGGCATGTCACTGCCACTACTGTGCAGGGGGCTACGTAGAGTGGAGAAAGGCTGGTTAAATATAGGAAATAACAGAGGGTGGGTGATAGGCGGGTGAGGATACCGAGAATGAGGGTTGGGTAGATGAGAGTGTTGTGAGAATAGTTGGGAGTTAGTGTGATAGGAGGTGTCTATTGACCCTACATTTAAACACCTGGAGATTGTAACTGTCGGGAAAGCAGACTTGTGGAAGGGAGTTCCACAGGCGGGAAGCGCGAGAAAAGAAGCTGTTGGAGTAGAATTTACGGTTACATCTTATTTGTTTAACTGTAAAAGGGTGGGACCTAGTTGCTATCTAGATTTAGATATATCTTTGATTCATATACATAGTATTTCAATTTTTTAAGTTGAATTGTTCACCTATATTGCATGATTCATTATTGTGTATAATTAGATTATAATAAGATTTATATTTAATGTGAATACTACCTTAGAAAATTTGATATGTAGCACAGTGGGGCCTCCGTCGGTCCCGTCGTATTAGATTCAGGAGGGAGACTCATGATCTCTCCACCGGTCCTGTGTGCAGGCTTGCATACTTTCAAATATTTTAATTCGTAACGCACTCATTTAGAACGCACCCATGCTTACAAATTCATATATTTACACATTCATAAATATTCCTGCAAAGGTTAACATTCGGTTTACTTAAATGATTTAATATTTTTATTTCTGGATTCACTAAAGAAAAAAATATTTTTAAGAGAAATTTTTAATAATCTTGACTTCTTGAATAAAGGATAAAAACGCATTTAGAAAAGCTTTTTGTTTCATTTTATACTTCATTCGTTTGCGTCCTAAGCTGCTTAAACCCCACTGACGTCAGTAGTAGAATTGCGAAGTGTTTAGTCAAATTTGAGTACATTCGCTTATGAAAGGTAGTTGTCTATAGAAATTAATATGTGAATAAGACATGGTGATAATCCAGCGGAACGGCAAATATATAAAGCAATTTAGAAAACTTAATTTTAACATATTCCGCCGATGAATTGGCGTCATCATAAAAGCATTTTCGTTCACAAAAACAAAATCTTTTGTTCTCGGAAATAATTTCTTTCTGATGACGCCATTTATTCGGCAGAATATACCGAACTGAAGTTTTCCTAATTGTTATATAAATTTACAATATATAGGTATGACGATAAACACTCACGTATCTCAGTAGACGTTTTATGTTTACATAAGAATAAACCTCTGATCAACTATTGGAGTAGATAGACTAAACTATCGCCCGGTTTACACTCCACCCATGTCTATTGAACAGGTGAAGAGGCTCATCCCTTTTTTCCTGTTTAGGATGTGGTTTCCGGCTTTCTCTTTTCCAATCTTTTCACTTTTTTTTTTCAATTGGAGTAGATAGACTAAACTATCGCCCGGTTTACACTCCATCCATGTCTATTGAACAGATGAAGAGGCTCATCAATTGTTTCCTGTTTAGGATGTGGTTTCCGGCTTTTTCTTTTCCAATCTTTGCACTCTTACGTAGCCCCCTGCTCATCAGTGGCGTTACCGCCTTGCTCGGGGTGATATGATTTCAAAAAAAACACTCGATTACAATAACTGTAGACTCGTGCCTGGGGATCAAGAACCAGAACATCTCTGTTGTATGAATTCCTCTTTTAGTTGTTTTAAGTTGTGTGTAGTGACAAGTGAGGGGACAGATTATCAAATTGAAAATGATCATGTATCATTTTTGCCATCGTTTCTGAAAATAACGTTTCTGACATTCAAACAGGATTTTCTTATGTCACAGTCGAAGCCAATATTTAGTGAAATCAACAATGTAAGAAATTTTGTTTCAGATGCCGATAGAAAAAACTAGCCAATTAAAAAATAAAGCCGATTAGAAAGCAACAAAATTCGTATCGCATCACATATATACGAGAAGTTTTCAGATTAACATCTTCATAATGCAATTACATTACTACATAAATCGGTTCAGGATTGTTAATACTCCGACATATAAACCCTTGCTGGGTTATTTAATATCAAAATAAGTTGTTCTAATTGTAACTGGATCTAATTACTTTCTTCGGGTGTGCATTGTGGCGCAGTGTATATCGGCTTGGAATAAGAAATCGAAGAGCCGAGTTCGAATTCCAGTTGAATTCGATGCATTCGCTTACGTGCAAATATTCTTGGGAAAGGTACTAATCATTCTCTTCCCTTCAGATATTGGTCAAATAACAGAACAGATTGAGTTCTATAGCCTTGGCTGGCAGTTAGTCTACCAAAGAAATTAACAGTAAACTACTTCGGGAAAAATCATCTTCCTAGTCAGTCATGACTCTTTTGAGACTTGACACCTAACTCATAGAATACAGTCAGCCTATTTTAAGACTTTGATGACAGTGAAGATAAATAAAGAAGGTCGGTTGATTGTAGGACAATTGAAACAAATGGCGTATGTTTACGAAATGGACAAGTACATACGAGAAAAGCACAGGAAGGATTAAAGAGTATTCCTGCTTTTGGAATCCTGTCCTTACTACATGTCCGAAACACGTACCAATCTTCAATCAATCTATATACATATATATATATATATATATATATATATATATATATATAAAAGGCAATCTGTGAGTCTGTGTGTGACTGTTCCCTATGCACGCCTACATTTTTTAAGCTACGCCATTCAAACTTTCTAGGGACACATATCTACAGGGAAGCCAGGTCGATACATGCTTTTTGAGTTTAAGTTCAGCAATTTTCCCTTTCGCACTTTTTTGCCAATGGAGCAGATTGTTTACATTTGCTCCGTAAAACATCTAGGATCTAAGATGGTTGCGTCACAGATGACGTCACAGAAATCAAATCACACGTTTCAAACGCGATTAAAATATTTTTTATTAAAAAAATAATAAGCCTTTATATTTAATTTTTATTCAGATATTTTACGTCACAGAAATCAAATCATACGTGTCAAACGCGACTAAAATATTTTTTTATAAAAAAAAAAATGAGCATTTATATTTAATTTTTATTCGGACGTTTTAAAAATTCATTTGGTCAACAAAAAATGTGAATAATTTTCCCGTAATTTTGAAACAAAATTTTTTTTTAAAAAAGTGTTTTTCTGAAACAAAAACAAAATATGCAAAATAAAAATTGGCATCTTCTCGTGCTTAATAAAATGTTTTTAGTTGCACGGGCAACGCCGGGCTATGATGCTAGTAATAGCTAAAACACAGTCGTTCTCATTTGAATTATTCACTGCATATATATAAAAAGATTTGGTTAATGTTAGAAAGGAATGGGTACCGAAAACCAAAAAAGAAAAATTAAAAAAATATATTGTTGGACATGAGGTAGTGAAATAGCAAAAAATTTGCATAGGTAAAGATGTTAGTTCTACTTAACAGATTAGAGGAAACATTTAAAATTATTTTAAAATTTAATATTAAATTGAACATTGAGGTTAACACCAAACGCAATCTTTAGGCCACGATGGCATCACAGCCTGGTGTTGACCTCAGTGTTCACTTTTATATTTACATACGCTGTATGTTATTAAAGACTTTTACTGATAGATATGTCATATCTTTTACCGATAGATATGTCACATCTTAAAATTATATTTTCATTATATGTATCATTTCTTTTTTATTTGAAGCTAACCAATGAAAGAAAACTAAATATTGTCAGCAAAAGGAAAATCCTGTTTCTACCTAGTATTTTATCGACTGTGCAGTTTACTTTGCTATTTAATCCATAGCTAAGACAAAAATGGTGGATTAATATTTTTTTAAATGTATTGTTCAGAAATTAAAGCAACAGACTAGTCTGAAGTTTGAACTCGGCTTAACTATTTAACATTTCGTGGTATATGACACATAGAAAAAAAAACGTGAGGCGACCATTTTTCATCAGAAATATACACCTGATGATGGCTGTCAAATGGATTATCTGTAAAGTCGTGCTCACAAAAAAAAAGGCAACAAAAATAAATTACATAATGAGATCAATATTCTGAGATACTCTTCGAATGGAACCTAATTTCGATTGCCTTCAACAAAGAGAGAGCGTATTGTATTGGCAGTTTACAGGAAGCCTTCATCACGCACGAACAAAAGAAGAAAGCGAGAGAGTGCAAGGAGAGATTAAATGAAAACGTTCCTGTTGGATGTGCATCTTCTAAAACAAAGGGAAAGCATGTAAGACACACAAATAAAGAGATTCACAATGGAAGCGTTCCCAAGAGACAGATCTATTGAAATTTACCCATTCAGATAAGCCGAACAAAAACAGAGTCTTTCTTCATAAATACATATTCATCTAACATAATAAAATAAATTGTAGCTGGACATTTGTTTCTTTGTGACTTGAAATGTAAAGATTTTTTTAGCTGTTATATTACTCGATTGAGTGTTGACTCCATGAGAAACGCGTTGAGTATATTATAGCGTCAGTAACAACAAGTGTGTACAAGAGTTACTCGAAAATTAATGCCTATTCAAAAATGATTTTAAAAGTATTAGAATTTCCAGAGAGTTAACTCCTTAATTAAACATGGTGGGTCCAGCGCTTATGGGGAAGGACACTTTCATATAGAGAAGAGAGTAGAGAAGAAAGAAAAAAAATGGGAAAAGGAAAAGAGTAGAGAAAAAGAGATAAAAAGAGGGTACTAGGAAAATAAAATAAATTGAAGGTAGAAAAGTAATAAAAACAGAGTAAAGGAGGGGGAAGAAAAAAGATCAGAGGAAGAGATAAAAGAAAGAAGAGAAGGAAAATGAATATTGGAGAGAAAGGGATAAAGAGGAGATAAAAGAAAAATATAGATAGGTGGAGGAGATAAAGAAAGAAAATATAGGGAGGTGGAGGAGAAAGAAAGACAAATAGAGAGAGGTGGAGGAGAAAGAAAGAAAGAAAAATAGAGAGATGTGCAGGAGAAAGAAAGAAAAATAAAAAAGACGTGCAGGAGAAAGAAAGAAAAATGGAAAGGGGTGGAGGAGAAAAAAAAGAAAATTAAAGATAGGTGGAGGAGAAAGAAGGAAAAATAGAGAGAGGCGGAGGAGAAAGAAAGAAAAATGCAAAGAGGTGGAGGAGAAAGAAAGAAAAACACAAAGAGGTGGAGGACAAAATAATAGAAAGAGTTGGAGGAGAAAAATAGAAAGAAGTGGAGGAGAAAGAAAAACAGAAAGAGGTGGAGGGGAAAAAGAAAAATGGAGAGAGGTGGAGGAGAAAGAAAGAAAATTAGAGAGAGGTGGAGGAGAAAGAAAGAAAATTAGAGAGAGGTTGAGGAGAAAGAAAGAAAATTAGAGAGAAGTGGAGAAGAAAGAAAGTAAATTAGAGAGATGTGGAGGAGAAAGAAAGAAAATTAGAGAGAGATGGAGGAGGAAGAAAGAAAAATAGAGGGAGGCTGAGGGGAAAATAGAAAGAGTGAGGGAGATGGAGGAAAAAGAAAAATATAGGAGGTAGAGGAAAAAGAAAAATAGAGGTAGATGAAGGAAAAATGAAAATAGAGGAAGGCGGAGGAAAAAATAGAGGACAGAAGAGAAGTAGGAGAAACTAGATAGTTAAGTAGCAGTAGGAGTTTGAATAGAAATTTAGAGGTTGAGGAGGAGGAGAATAAATAGAAAGGCAAAGAAGAATGTAGAAAAAGAATAGAGAAGAAAAAAGCCACTGAAAGAGAGTAGGTGAATAGACGGAAAAGGGAGAGAAAAGAGACGTCGGGAGTAAGGCAAGGAAGATAATCAGGCGTTCGCACTCAGTGGGTACTGCGTTAGACATTTGTGCCTGTATGTCACACACGTTTTTCTAGCGGCTTCATGCTGCGGGCTACTGTTGCTTACTTTTCGATTCTAACGTTGGGTCAGTCTATTTTCAGTAACAACGACATGTTAGGAGAACAATAATCAGAAATAAAAAAAAACTTAAAATGTTTAAGAGCCCAAGGGTACAAATCAATCAGGCTAACTACGTACATATAAAAAAATAGTTACCACTCTGAACACACCCTTTAAAAATAGTTTAGTTACCCTGTTAGTCTTAACACTCACAGAAAACAATGTTTTTGGAAGAAAGCTTTGCACAATTCACAGGAATTCAGCGAATATTTATGTAAAGTCTCTACTTGTACAATAAAGATATGGGTCAGAAGACATAATAGCAATACTAGAGAGATGGAGAAGCGGTAACTTAATGACCAGTGAGTCAATCATTTTCTAAATCTAATCGATTATCTACGAAGAATGTCATTGGTTCTGACCTAGAACCTCGGTTTCAGTCACCGCCGTAATGTAGCTTCCCTCTGCCTTTTCTACAAATAATTTTTGGTAATTGTTCCAATGAATTCTCATCAAAGGTATTTATGAATTTATGTGGAGTACTATATTGGCACTGAACGAGAAATTGGTGAGCTGAGTTGAATTCCTTGCATTCACTTTCGCGCAAATACACTTCGGAAAGGTATAAATCCGTCTCTTTACTCCAGTTATGGGTTAAATGACAGGATGGATTGGTTTCTTTAGTATTGGCTGGCATACAGTCTACCGCAGAAAGTAATGGCAACCTACTGTAGGATAATCTTCTACTCAGTCAGTCATGTCTTTCGAGACATGATCCCCTAAGCATGTAACACGTATAGCACTTATCTGACTGACTGATTAGATTGGCAGCAATATCTCATTCGGATTGGCGAGATTTAACTGTCAGTTTTATGCTTAAAGTTTCTTTTCTCATAATTTTCCTTTGCAGAAATCTCTTTCGGCTTCTGTTTTCAGTCATGTTGTAGCTTCAAAAATGTAAATGCAATTTCAACCGTTATATTCCGTCTTTTTAATTTCTTCTTCATTAGTTTTGTTTTCGTTTTCAGCCTCTCTAAAACCTCATCTTTGCTTACATGTTCTGTCTGTACTTTCCTTAGCATCCTTCTATATAACCACGTTTTGGTTGCTTCAAGTTTCACCTTCGTTTTTGATGAGATTGTCCTTCAATATGGCAGTGATTACTGGACAGACATCATATAACAATCCAGTACACTCTTTGTTGCCAGCGAAATTTTCCTGTCTCTCAATACTCTAATCCCCTTCCGGAATGCATCCTTGACCATGCCAATTCGGCTTCAGATTTCAGTCTCGCACTTTCCGTCTTCAGTTAGAACATTTCTCAGGTATTTAAATTTCTATACCTGCTTGATTTCAGTACTTGGAATTTCGGGTTCCTTGTTTTACTGATTCAGATTGACAAATCGGGGAGCCAAGTTCGAATTCCAGTTGAATTACTAGCATTCACTTACGCACAAATACATTTTGGGAAAGGTATTAATCCGTCTCTTCCCTCTAGTTATGGGTTAAATAATAGAACAGATTACGTTCTATAGCCTTGGCTGGCAACCAGTCTATCGCAGAAAGCAATGGCAACTTTGTGCGAGGTAATCTTCTGCCCAGTCAGTCATGTCACTTTCGAGACATGATCGCCCAAAGCGTGTATCACATATTGCACTTAACTGAGTGACTTTTAATTTGGATGAAATACTTTAAGTATTGAGTGTAATATACATGCTTACATTTAATATATTCTGTATATTTTTGTATGTTACAACATCACGGCCAAGCTGAAAGTCTCAATGCTCTAGTTCTTTTTCTGGGTCAACACACGGGCACAAATAACAGCACATAATATGTGAGATTGATATTAACCCGTCTCTTCTCTACTGTTATGGGTTAAATAACAGGACAGATTGGGTTCTATAACCTTGGCTGGCAGCCAGTCTACCGCAGAAAGGAATGGCAACTTACTGTGGAATAATCCTATGCCCAGTCAGTCATGTCTCTTTCGTGACATGACCGCCCAAAGCGTATGTCACTTAACTGACTGACTTTTACTGATGACCATACATTTGGTTTTCTTATAGTTTGTCTGTAGTCCTTTCTTTCAGCTTTCTTCATTTTCCGTCTTTAGGAGGTCTTGTAGTTTCGAAGGGAATTATAAGATACATAATATCTAACAATGATGAGGTGAAGGTGGCAACATATAAATGACTGACGAAGCTGCCATGAAGTGTTGACAGAACGTATATATACCTTTATTCAATGTTGCAATGCTTTCTGATTTCCTGTTTTTTTCGGCATATGGTGTCTCTCCATAGCTTTCTGCTATTCCTTTTTATTTATCATACCTCCGTGTCCACGCTCTGCTATTTATTTCTTTAAAGTTTTAAATGCTTTCCTTCCTCATGTATCACAGAATTCTAAACTCTCTTGATTCCATGTGTGAGGAGCCTTTACTTTCCTATTTAAAAAAAAAAATTATCGATGCTTACATGCACCGTCCATGTTTTTCTCAAGATTCTTCTGTAGGACCACATTTGAAATATCCTCTTTATCCACAAAGAATCTGTCCAGCTTTCGCTGTCATATAATACCGTAGATATATAGCGTTTCAGAAGTCTTATTTGTTTCTAATATTTCTTTATAGCTTGCTTACTATCTAGAATGTGCGTTGTGGTTCAGTGGATATCGGCTTGGAACGAGAAATCGGGGAGCCGAGTTCGAATTCCAGTTGAATTCATTGCATTCACTTACGCGCAAATACCCTTGGGAAAGGTATTAATCCGTCTCTTCCCCCCAGTTATGGGTTAAATAACAGGAGAGATTGGGTTCTATAGCCTTGGTCGGCAACCAGTCTACCGCAGAATGCAATGGCAACCTACTGCGGGATAATCATCTACCCAGTCAGTCATGATCTTTCGAGACATGATCGCCCAAGCGTGTTTCACGTATGACACTCAAATGACTGTCTAAAAGTCACTGTCGTTATTGGAATGCGCCTTCGGATTTGGTACCATTTACTACACAGCACAGAATGCAATTACTATACCTGTTTGATTCTACCAAGTTCAGTTGGTATCATCCATTTTATGTTGTCCTTCTCCTTGATCCCAATATATTTTGCCTACTCAAAATTAACAGTTGCTTGAATAATATATAGAAATACTCAGAAAATAAAAATTAACGTTATTAAATAATAATAAAGAAATTGGCTACCTTAATCAGCGGAGGTAGTGTAGAGTAATGGATTGCGAAATCGGAGAGCAGAGTTCGAATTCCGATAGAGTTAATTATATGCACTTAAGTGCTAATACCCTTGAGAAAGGTATGAATCTAACTCTTCCTCCAGCTATGGGTAAATAGTTGAACAAACTGAAATTTATATCTTTGCAACCTGTCTAGGAGAACGAAAAACTAAATCTACGTTCGACTCCTTTGGTTTAATCAAAAGGTTATATTGGTTTAATTTTTAAAAAGTAAAATCATGATAATATTTTTAAATTGGAAAATAAATATCTGTCTGGAGGGAAAGTTCTCAAAATTTTTTAATCGTTTCGATCGAGCAAGGCGGTACCGCCACTGATGCGCAGGGGGCTACATGAGAGTAAAAGTTTAGTCATGAAGAGAGTGAAGGGAAAGATGAACCAGTTTTAGTGGGTGTCAGAGAAAGGGCAAAAAAAAAAGGATGTAAGCACAGGTGTAAAGACAGTCGCGAATGTTGAGAGAAAGAAAAAGAACAATATATATATATATATATATATATATATATATTTATATATATATATATATGGGTTGATGTAGAAAAACCTGGCGTCAAGTGGATAAAAGATGGGTATTGACATTGCATTTGAATTCCTGGAGGCTGTAGCCTCAGGAAACCAAGTATACGGAAGGGAGTTCAACAGTCAGAAAATGCGAGAAAAGAAGCGGATGCAGTAGAATTGTTGGTTGAATCTTGTTGATCTAACTGTAAATGGGTGGGACCTTGTTGCCAGTCTGGTTGCACGAGTAAATTCTTGTGGCGGGGGAACTAGTGACTTAAGTTCCTCGGCGCAAAATATTTGTAGAACAGACAGAGAGAAACCATATTCCGTCGGTGTAAAAATGGCTTGAGTCGAGCTGCCAAGTAGGGACCTATCACATTACATATTCTCTTTTGGAGCCTATTGAGAACACTGAGATGAACAGCATGGGCGCCCGACCATATATAACAGCGTTATTCTATGCATCGACGAATTTGTAGAATTTTTAATTTAAATCTTTCGTCTTAGCCAAACAGAATAAAATATATGACTTACATTTTACAAAGAGCGCCTGATTCCCAAGACCCCCCACAAATAAATAAATAAATGAAAAAAAGTGGGAGCTAGTAACTAGGGAACTGAACAATTTCTATCTGATGGTTCACTTTACTTTCGACTGCAATATTGTCTCCAACTTACTATCGTGGATAGGTAAGGTGAATAAAAAGGTTTACGTTCAAAGAGAAATCGCCTTAAATTCTACGAACCAATATAAAATAATATTTGCATGCAGAGGACGATAAAAAATGAAAACTCCATCGTAAAGGAAGAATACATAGGAGAAATTCAAAATGCGATTTGATAGGCTGAAAGGAGAGTAAAAGTCTCTCATGAATATATTGACACATCGTCGTGAAGGCAGCCTGATCAATGAAACCGCCAGAAAAAAATTCAACTTGGGATTTGCCAATATTATAAGATCGAATTTCTGAGAAAATTTACAACTACTGCTGCTAAAAATGCATTTTAAAATGGTAACTATTCACTTTTCGCAATGAAATAGCAGAAATAGTAGCATTTCTGGCGGTGATTATATAAATGGAGTTGATTAGAACAGTGTTAATGACGGTGATGTTAATTAGGTGAACGATACATTTAGAAACGAGTGGGAAACAAAATAGGGGAAAAAAGTATGAAAGGAAAATGATAGAAAAAAGCGGAAAAGATGAATAAAAATAAAAGGTAAAGAAAAGATCATGAGAAAGCGATTAGGGGAGAAAATACGAGATGAGAAAGAAACCGGAAGATCAATGTAAGAAATCTGGAATAGAAATTAAAATTATTTTTATAAAAAAAGAAAATGTTAGAAAAATAGACTGATGATATTTTGGGAAGAAAATACGAAAAGCGAAATGAAGATTAGTATTACAAAAAATGAAAGGAGAGAGGGATAAATGAAGATAGAGAGAGAGAGAGAGAGAGAGAGAGAGAGAGAGAGAGGATGATGAGGAGAGAAAGAGAATATTGGTAAAGCAGAGAATAGAAAAAAACGAAACAAAAAGAGAGACTGCAGCAGAGGAAGAAAGAGAGAACGAAAAAAAAAATAAGGTGGAGTAAGTAGGTGAGACTGACAAGAGGAGAAGCAGAAAAAGATGATGAAAAAAAAACGAAAAGGAAACCAAGATGGCGGAAAGAAAAAGTAACAAAAAACGAAGAGATAGAGTCAGAAAAGAAAAAGCACGAACAGAGAGGCAGAGAAGTTAAAAAAAAAGAAGAGAGGCAGAGAACGAAAACAAACAGAGAGATAGAGATAGAAAAACAAAACGAGAGGCAGAGACAGAAAAACGAGAGGCAGAGAAAGAAGAAGAAACACTATAACGAAAAAGATATTGGGAAAGAAGGAAATGACTGGACAGGCACATAAGTGTACAAATGAAGAAAACTGCCGAAGCAGGGCAAAACTTATAGATAACGAGGGACATAGATAGAATAAAGAAACCGTAAAAAAACACAAGTCGGAAAAGATGAAGAAAATGACTGACTGGTATGTTTCTTATAGTTTTACATTTTTGCAGTTTATTTAAAGCCAATATTTTGGAGAGATAATAATGACTTACTGATAAACGTTTTACTAATTAACCCATAACTGGGAGAATTCGTGGATTCGTATATTTCTTAAGGTTATTTGATCCTAAGTTAATATTAAAAAACGACTTCAATTATAACTCGGACTCTCCAATTTTCAATTTCGAATAGTCGCTGTGGTGTAGTGGATATCGGTTTGGAACGAGAACTCGGGGAGCCGAGTTAGAATTCCAGTTGAATTCATTGCATTCACTTACACTCAAATACCAGTAGGAACGGTATTAATCCATCTCTTCCCTCCAGTTATTGGTTAAAAAACAGGACCGATTGTGTTTTATGGCCTTGGTTGGCAACCAGTCTGCTGCAGAATGTAACAGCAACATACTGTGCGATAATCTTCTGCCTAATCAGTCATGTCTCTTTCGACACATGATCGCCCAAGCGTGTATCGTGTATGGCACTTAAGTGACTACCTATGACGCCAAACGTAAATCCAAGCTTACATCACTTGAAATTCCCAAGTGGGCAACCATTTCATTACTGACTAGACTTTACGCTGCTTAACCTTCACTGATCGTTCGAGAACTTGTGTTCCAACGTTATATGACCGTAAGCCACGAAGAGAAGTAAATGAAAGTGAAGAATGAAAAGCTAGGCGAAGGAAGAAAGTAGAGAAAAAAACCTTAAAAGTTGAGAATGAAGAAGTGTCACACAGGCAAACGAAGAAGTGAAGAAATAAAAATATATATAGAGAGAAATTATATCGAAAGAAACGAAAATAGATGAAAGAAAGGGAGAAGCAAATATGGAAAAAAAAGCGGATGAAGTAGAATATGAAAAGGAAAGCAGACGAAGAAATTATAGAAAAATAGAAAGAGGTGGTTAACGAAAAAGAAGGAAATAGTAAATTTTGAAGAAGAAAAAAAAAGGAAAATAACCGGATATAAACAAAGGAAAGCAAAAACAAGAGATGGTATCGTTTGACTCAAGGATTTGCGATTGTTCGAAAAACTATAGAAATGAATCCAATTTTAAAGTCTATCCATTTTTGAAGTTGCTATGAGCATGATCGGATTTCGGTCCATAGCGAATATATTTGAAAATAAAGACTTTTATCCCGGCTGAAAGGTACACCAAAACGTTTATCATGTCTTTTCCATCGGCATCTGAGTGTGCTTTGTGCAAACATCTGGGATTCCTTTCGTTATCTTTCACTTATTTGACTAGTTATTTTTATTCGACAAAGAAAAACGGCTACTGTCTTTAGTAATCATATCACCCCGAGCAAGGCGGTAGCGCCACTGATGCGCAGGGGGCTACGTAAGAGTGAAAAGATTGAAAAAGAGAAAGCCGGAATCCGCATCCTAAACGAGGAACAAGGGATGAGCCTTTTTCCCTGTTCAATAGACGAGGGTGGAGTGGGAACCGGGCGATAGTTTAGTCTATCTACTCCAATGAAAAACTACGGAGAAGAAAGATTTCATTAATTGTTCATTTAATTGTTCCAGGATTCATACATGTTTCCTTTTTGTTGGCGATAAGAAATGGGTTATTTTTTATTTTATTGCACAATTATTCCTAGATTGGTGTCATGTAAGGTGTATAATCAAAGAAGTGGTAGTATGGTCAGTATAGGTAATTGGTTGATGACAAGAAACACAATCTTGTACAGGGGATTGAAATTCATACACTATACTTGTCAACGCTAGTTTAGATTTGATGGGTTTATTATTATTAGAAACAACAAGATTTGTCGTTTTCCACTTTCTATAACATATATTTTATATGTTATTGAGGAATTACGACAGAAATATGGTGTTTAATAATTTTTCGCACAGAAAATACGTCCTGTTTATAATTAATCCATAGAGAGACATGTACTTGTACGCTTATGCGCAATATATTAATATAAAAAAACTAGCAGTATAGCCCGGCGTTGCTCGGGTGTAATGAAAGCTTTAAAACTAATCTATGGTCCTGGAGCTCAGACTCTTTGGACGTTTGCACGAAAGACTAAAAAGCAATAGTTGTTTCCAGTTAAAGCGAAACCGTCGACTGAAAGAAAAATAAATGGATGTAAGTCAAATTTTGATTTCCTGGTATCGATATCAAATAAGTTTTTTTCGTCGTAAACTGAACTTTGAAGGCTAAATAAGTCCTCTGAGTAAATGGTATCATGGCTGAGACTAAGAACAACAATTATACCTACGTAGAGCCAAACCCGAAGCAAAAACTAAAATAAAAGGGCTGAAAAAAATACAGACATACAGGCAGATAAACAGACACACACACAAACATCTTGCCTTATATATATATATATATATATATATATATATATATATATCATTGATTTTCTGCACTATTGTAAGAACTGCAACCTTGAAACTTCTGAATATCGTTTATTATGTCTTTGTCTATGAGTGTATCAAATTTGATTAAAATCAAACCACGCCTTCTATAACCCGGGAAAGCAATGGCAACCAACTGCGGAATAATCCTATGCCCAGTCAGTCATGTCTCTTTCGAGACATGATCGACCAAAGCGGGTATCACGTATGGAACTTAAATAGCTGAGCAATTAATCTCCATATATAAGACATAAGTCATATAAAAAGAAAATAATCTTGTAGTAATTGCCTCGAAGGTACGAATCATTTTTTTTTTTGTCGAAAAGTATTCTGAATGTTTTGCATGAACTGAGCGACTTGCGTTCCTAAATGTTGACAGTTCCTCGACAAAGAGTAGAAAAAATCAGTTTCAAATAATTATTATGCAAATCGAAGCTTAGATTGATGTTCGATCAACCGCGATATAATAGTTACGACGTAAGGAATTTATACGAGTAATATACACGGAGCATATCAAAAATAATTTTACAAAATTTCTTGGTATATGTTAGCAAGTGCTTCGCGAACAACGTGAGTAAAATGTGCTGCAACCCATCATGCATGGATCCCTTGAGTCTTCATATTAGTAGAGATACATCTTCTCGCAGATCAGGAAATGTGTTCGAAATATACAACTTTATGCCTTTATACAACTCATGTAAGACGTATTATAGACCTAACAGACAGTTCCAGCCTACACATTAATCGCAAACCGATTTTGGTATCTAGCCTGCATTTTAACACGGGAATTCCGATCCGTACGCAAATTTTAGATGTGTAAATTCGTTATTTCATCTCTTTCAAATGTTGTCTCATTCGTAAAGACTGAAGAGACGAACAACGGGCCGGCAATTTGTTCTTTTCATTTATTTGATACATCCTATTAACAAAATGCGCTTCATACACTTTAAACTGCAAATAATAAATAATTTTGAAATATTGAGTAATTTGTAAGGCATCAGAATTTTATTCAGTAATTCTTTTATATAGAAGACTTGACATTCTGTGGCCAACTCCTTTGTGTAGGGAAGTTTTACTTTTGTCAAGGTAAACCCGATAAATATCGAAAATCGATAATCGAAAAAATCGGGTTATAGAAGGAATCGTCCGATTTTAATCAAATTTGATACCCTCACAGACAAAGACATAAGAAAAGATATTCAGAAGTTTCAAGGTTGCAGTTCTTACAATAGTGCAGAAAATTTGATATCGATACCAGTAAATCAAAATTTGACTTACATCCATTCATTTTTCTTTCAGTCTACTGTTTCGCTTTAACTGGAAACAACTATTGCTTTTTAGTCTTTCGTGCCAACGTCCAAAGAGTCTGGGCTTCAGAACCATGGATTAGTTTTAAAGCGTTCATTACACCCGAGCAACGCCGGGCTATACTGCTAATTCTTTACAAATTGGTAATATATATAGGACATTTAGAGGGGATTCTTCATTTTAGAAAACATTTCACACCCACACTCATTATTTAATATTGTCAATGCCACTACCGCGAAAAGCAACATTTACGTAGGAAGATCGAGACTCATAAAATAAAACAAGTTACAATTGTTTTTCTGTAAACTTATTGTGACTTACTATTCCAGTGGTTTCGATTTAATATCAATAAACCTGGGAACAACGTCCATATTTTCATTTCTAATCTAGTATCAGTATTTTAGAGTTTCAAATATTTTAGCCACATTGATTAAATTTTCGTAGAAATGAGCTATGGTAAATAAATATCAATATTCTAACGTAGCAATACTATTCGAAAAGTTCCTGGATTTGGCTCTGTAGTATGGAATTAGTATTAACTTAAGCCCCAGACGGCCATCTACAGGTAGTACCTCTCTTCCAGTGTTGGAGGGGGTACTGGGATTATTACCTGATTTTTCGAAGTTATTGCCGTTAAAACATCTTTAAACTAGTCTAGTGTCAGATCTGGCAACGACGTGTGCGCATTGAAAATACACAAAACTCTTTGTCATATATATATAAATATATATGTAATTATGAATATATATATATGTGTGTGTGTGTGTGTGCAATGCTGAATATTTGTATATTTATATATATATATATATAATATATATATATATATATATATGTATGTAATTATGATTATATGTATATATATATATATGTATGCATGTAATTATAAATATATATATATATATGCGTATGTAATTATGAATGTATATATGTGTATGTATGCAATTATATATATATATGTATGTAATTATGATTATATGTATATATGTAATTATGAATATATGTATATATGTATGTAATTATGAATACACACACACACACACTCATATATATATATATATATATATATATATATATATATTGTAACGTCTTAACTTCAGTTGCTGCATCTTACAAGATTGTGTCATCCAAAACAATAATTCCTGTTCTCATTTCTGAGGTTATGTAATGACTAATTGCCACCATTCCTATCATGCTCTGTTGACAGATATGTGTGCAAAATGATAATATGCAAAGCCAGGCTAAAATAAAATATTCGTGAATTTCAGAAAATATGTCAGTGAAATTTTTTCTTTGCAAAATTCTCATATTTTTGACCTGATATATTTTCAGAACTCATAAAGCTACTTATGAGTTGGGAATTGAAATTATTCATTTGAATAAATGTATTGTTAAAAGTATTTAATATCTAATACATAAAAAGTATTTAATATATAAATGTATTTAATATTTAGTATATAAAAATTGAATAAAGTATTTAATATATAACAATTTTTATTCATTTTAATAAAGTATTCATTTGAAAGAAACATGTTCTTGACCTGATACATTTTTAGATCCCATAATGCTATTTATGAGTTTTCTGTCCAAAACTGAAATTTAAAAATGATGTTGAAACAAGCGGTGAAAAAAGAAAAAGAAAGAAAAGAGATAGGCAGAAAAAAAAAAAACTAAAACTAAACTTTCTTATTTTTTCTTACTGGATAACAAGCGCGTTTGTATATAATATTTGAAAAACAAAATATCATATCTGTTCTTTAGTTTTCTTTAGTTTAATTATAATTTGCAGAAAACTTCAAGCATATAAAAATACAAAATAATTATACCTTGGAATGTCAGGTGAAAAGGACAAGAATGATGAGACCAAATCAGGAACACTTACCTGAAATTAGAAAAAAAATCAGTTTAGAAATAACATATCTATCACTTGAGAAGGTAATTTAATACCCCACCCAAATCGAGAAAAATGAGAAAAAATAGAATTTGTTCTGAATCGTCTTTTGATCGAGCTGAAAACATTTAAACACGCATTTTTTTACTCACACACACACAGATATATATATATATATATATATATATATATATATATATATATATATATATATATATATATATATTTACTTAATTACAATAAACCAGCACTAATTATTATAGACTAATGTCTCAAAAACCGATGCTAACCTATCAGTAACTTAAATCGTCAATAACCCAACGAGGACTACCTCGTAGGTTACATAAAGGGGAAGAAAAAAAGAAACAAACCAAGCACAACAACAATGCATCAAGTGCTTGTTTGAAAGAAAAAAAAACCAAGACGAAACCTTAACACTAAAGTGCTTTATACGAAAGTAGAGCAAAAAATACAGTACACTAAATCTTAAAATAAGCCAACATTGACCGCAGTTTCACACAACGGATCGTCAGAGCCAGGCTAACAATTTAGATAAAAAACAGCAAATATATAGAGCTCAAAAGAAGAAACCAAATTAAATCAGATTTAATTTGATTTAATTGGTGTTGGCTCATTTTTAGATTTAGTGTACTATATATATATATATAATAAATTATAAATTCTATATAAAATAAAAAAATATATGTATATAATAAATAAATTATGTGTTGAGTTTTCCTATCAATATTTTATATTAATCTGATAATACCCATTGAGCTCACTATTTTTATCTAATTGATATTTTATATTAATTAGATAAAATCTTTTGGATTATTTTCTCCGTCTTTAAGGGTTGTCATTATATATATATATATATATATATACTCTTTATAATTTCAAAGTATGGCAAAAGTGATATTTGCCAAAAGGAACACCTAACAAAAATATGGGGCTATTTAAGGTATAAAATATTTGAAATATCGACCTTTTCTTAGAATTTTCTTTCTTTTACTCTGACTTATAGAAAACAAGACAAGCCAAGTGCGTCGTTTCTAAACTTGCAATTCTTCGCATTTCCACATTTGTTTCAGATATTATAGATCATACACACAATGAAATACATCTCATTATATTCTCGTGTATTGAATACTGCTGTCACATCTGATCGGGTGCCCCTGCTATTCCCTTCAGGATTCTTGACAAACTCTAACGGAGAATCTGCAATGTGGATTCATCCCGACTTGCTAGCTCAGCTACAGTCACTTTCTCACCGGCGTAATGTGGCTGTCCTCTGTCTCTTCTACAAATACTTTCACGGCTTCTACTCCAACAACCTTAGCTCCCTGGTGCCCCATCTACATGAATTTACCCGAGCTACTATACTAGCGACTAGGTCTCACCCTTTTACGGTGAATCAAATAAAACGTAACCACAACTTCTACTCTAATAGCTTCTTTTCCCGCACTTCCCGGCTGTGGAATTCCTTACCGTATACTTGCTTCCCAGACAGCTACAATCTCCAAAAATTTAAATATAAG
>JBBBDQ010001440.1:1332500-1442500 GCA_037127315.1 Ascarosepion bandense
TAAATATATATATATATATATATATATATATATATATATATATATATATATAGCCGGCTTCATTCAGAAGAAATATTAATCAATATCTTTTCATCCATAAAAACAAGCCAAGCGCTTTTTCATATCAGCAACTTTCAGGAAACTTGTAGAATGTAAGTTTTAAATATCTACGGATGATGTAACCGCAGTCTTTGATTCTAACATCCCAAGTCAGATGAGTAATAACAATAACAACTATCATAAATCTAAACTAACACAAACCTCAAACACAGAATTTACTCCAAAATTATTAACTTACAGATATCTAACAAGTAACACAGCCTCCGACACCGACAACTCTGCAAAAACTAGAATGTTTATAAAGATGTATACAGGCACACCCTTCACGTTTTACTCCTAGAACCGTCTTTAGAAATTATGCACAAAGACACAACCAGACAGACAAAAAATAATCTAGAAAACGCACACAAACACCACAAGACTAAACCCCGACGAGATCCACGTGACCAATGAAAAAAACAACTCAGGACTCAGTGTATAAAAAAGAATTTTTTAAAAAAAGAAAAAGCTTAAAAAATAGAAACATATTAAGTTTATAAACGTTTGCTGTGTCTGCTTTATTCTATTAATCTCGTAATCATTAAAATACTCTTGTAGAATATTAATGCTTTTAGAATATTGTAATTTAATTCATTAACTATAATTTATTAAATTCTATACGCATATAAAATATTGTGTTCACATATTCGTTTTATAAACTTTTGTTTCCACTCAATTCTCCCAAGCAAGGGGCTAACGTCATCAAGATGCAAGGAGAGACTTAAAGTGAAAGAAAATGAAAAATACATTAGAAAGAACCGGAAATCCAATCTTAAACAGGAAACAAATGATAAACCTTTACTCCTGTTCGAAAGATTACGAAGGAATCTTTTAATTAAATAATTCAATATATATGTACAAATGATTTATAAAAAACTCAATAGCAATTTAATAAAACTAAAGCCGGAACTTAATTGAAACATTTTCTTGATAGTTTTAACGACTATCGAGAAAAATGTAAAAATTAAGTTTGAGGCTATTGTTTTTATTAAATTTCTAAAAAGCTTTTCTGCTCAATAAAAAAATTACTGGTGGTAGATGTTTAAGTTTTGTTTAACGGCATATAAACCACTGTGGGTTATTTTTGCAAAAAAGGTAGGGTTTTAAGGTATTGTTTAAAGTTCGGTTATAGTGAGGTTGATTTAGACAGATTTTGAGGAAAGTTTTATTCTTTTCATTTTAGAAAACTGAAAATGTCCTCTAGTTTTGTATTAAAAAATCTATTAATTGCAATACTTTTTTCCTTCAAAAATGTATTATGGTAATAATTTTTTCTTTAAAAAATGTATTGTTGGCAATATTTTTCCTTCAAAAATGTGTATTTTCCTATAAAAATCTATTTTAATACTTTCATGGTGTTTTAACCCCAGTTCGGGTGAACAGATTATTTTCGCATTCCTTTTACGTTCATTTGGTGAACTCAGGTAATACACCCTCTCTTCGAAAATAAATTTCACACCACCGTTTCCGTATAGTTAGTGATTTTTCTACATTTTAAAAGTTATCAGTGTTTTATTTTATGGAAACCTTTTGCATAAATCTATGAAACAAGGTATTTTTCTTGCTTTGCTGCTGCTTCTTACATCTTTCTGACTGTTTTGAATCATATTTTTTGTTCTAATGTCTTGTATAAAGATATATTTTTCTTCCAATTCCCGGTTATGATTCCACTAGGAGCTTGATTCAATAAAATTTTATTAATGTGAAGTTCGTTCCATTGAACAGCCTCTGCCCACAAACCGTTCTTTTGATACCTAACAATAAGCAATCACTAGCATTTATCTTTTCACGCCAAGTGTTAATTGTTATCTACCCGACATATCCACCTAATCTTAGCCTATTATTGTTCGTACCTTTTGTAACCCACTATCTCGAGTGAGTTTTCGCTGTGGTGCAGTAGATATCGGCTCCGAACGAGGAATCAGGAAGCCGAGTTCAAATTCAATTTAAATTCCCTGCATTCACTTACGCACAATTAACCTTGGGAAAAGTATTAATCCGTCTCTTCTCTCCAGTTACGGGTTAAATAACAGGACAGATTGGGTTCTATAGCCTTGGTTAGCAACCAGTCTACCGCAGAAAGTAATGACAACCTACTGCGGGATAACCATCTGCGCAGTCAGTCATGTTACTTTCAAGACATAGTCGCCCAAACGTTTATCACGTATGAAACTTAACTGACTGAAATTTTGAACACTAGTAAAACAAAAACCGTAATTAATATTTTTGTTATATAGCTTATTAAAATATTTTTTATTAATCTAACTTAATTTTTATCTGATTTCTTTGGCAACATTCGGACCTTCACAGCTACGACCTGCTATGCCGTGTTCCTGAGGACAAACCATCCACATTTACTTCGTTTTCTTTTGATAAAAAGCAAGTTCTGCTCACACAGCTTTCTTACTTATAATTGCTGCTTTAAAATCCCGAGAGAATGCTTTCTTTGTAAGTAAATTTTGTCCCTCTAAATCCAGAGTCAACCAATATCTACCCTACTCTTCCACATAATGCTCTTTCTCCCTACTGTATATACTCACTCAGTAACATGCTATATAGAGTGACCCTAGGGTCTTGTATTACGTTGTCAGTTAAATGCCAAACGTGATACACGCTTAGGCGATCATGTCTCGAAATACTGGGCAGGAAGTTTTCCTCAGGAATTAGTATTATTTTCTGCGGTAGACTGGTTGCCAACCAAGGCTGTAGAACCTAATCTATCTTGCTATTTAATTCATAGCTGGAGGGAGAATAGACGGATTAATACCTTGTCCAAGGGTATTTGTGCCTAAGTGAACGCAACGAATTCAACGGGAATTCAAAATTTACCGTTCTGAGTCGCCGATATCCACTACCCCACAATGCACAGTGGTTTTATTATAATCTTTTTTATGAGATGCATCAGTAAAAAAAAATTACTCTTAGATCATCGGCGTGAAAAAACAAAACAAAAAACTACTCTCTTTAAGAACCAGTTAATAAATTCACCTTTATTAATTACATTACTAGATGATGTGCTTACAAAATGAAACCTGTTTGCCCATCGAAGTACACCCCACTAAAAAAGTTTAAAGACATTAGACAATTTTAAAGAATTCAGAATTAAAAAAATATTCTAATTCCTTCAGTTATTTTTATTTTCACTAACTACAGTATGATGGTGGCAGCAGAAGATCAATATCTGTTAGGTGTATGCGATTTATATGGTTAAGAAAAGTATGGATGTTTTCAATCCAAAGACTTTGTATCTCAGATACTCTCATTTATCAGTGTTCCCATCAGCGGCTCTTCGGAAGAAGAAATTAGCGAGAGTTGTGACATGAATGCGATTGATTTCAGTATGAGCTCAGCCAAAGGAAAAATTGATTAGAAAAGAATGTTTTTATTTTATTTTTTATGCAGAGATTTCTGGTTGGTCATAGCGAATGTATGTTAGGATTTAGGTCGGAAAACTTTTTGTTGCTGATACGTAGCCACGAGCCAACTTAGTGGAGTGTTCATTATAAATAACTCCTAAATTTTATTTTAAACATATCTAAAAGAACATATAAAATAAAACAAAACAAAAAGAAAGAAAGAAAAACACGGAGATTTTAATTGGGTTAAATAGAATGTTCCCACACAAATTTTATTAGAAGTAATATACAAAGGTGCGAGAGGACTTTGTTTCCAGCTCAGTAAAACCTATTGTAAGTCGAGTAAAGTTAATAAGTAATCTCTTATTTACAATGTTCCTATCTATGTTGTTATTACAATATTATTGCCGTTATGCCCTCCGGCCTTTAGTTGTTCGTTGATCCGGGTTTAATTTGGGGATTTTTGAACTGATCCTTTTAGTTTTATTTAGCGGTTTCTACAACCTCCAGGAGTTTAAATGTAAGGTCAATAGACACCTCCTAACACACTAGCTCGCACCCATTCTCTCAAACACTCTTCCTATGTACCTCCTTACTCGTCTATCACCCTCCTTCTGACATTTCCTATATCCAATCGCTCTATGTAACCCCCTGCGCTATAGTGGCAGTGGAATGCCTTGCTTGGGGTTATATGATTAAAAAAAAAAATATTGGCTAGTTTTTTTTCTTTTTTTTTCGTACTGCTCAGTTATTGCAAATCATGTTTGTAACAGGTCAGAGTTTATATTAGCCGATTCAGGTTGAATTTGATTTGTTTCTTATGGTTTATCAACATAGCCGACTCGGAGATTTAAGTTACATTTATTAAGCGACCTAACGTATGAACTGGATAGTGTGTTGTGGTGCAGTGGATATCGACTCGGAACGAGAAATCAGGGACACGAGTTCGAATTCCAGCTGAATTCATTGCATTCACTTACGCACAAATACCAGTGGGAAAGATATTAATCCGTTTCTTCCCTTCAATTATAGGTTAAATAACAGGACAGAATGGGTTCTATAGCCTTGGTTAGCAACCAGTCTACCGCAGAAAGTAATGACAACCTACTGCGGGAGAATCCTATGCCCAGTCCGTCATGTCTTTTTCGAGACAATATCGCCCAAACGTGTACCACGTATAGTACTTGACTGACTGAACATAGGAACCAATGCTTTAATCAAGAAGGCTAATTTGAAGAACAAGTTGTGATATCCCTTGACATGAACAGACTGAACAAAAATCTAATCGCTGTAGAGTTGAAAAAGGCTTAAGTACGAAATTCCTTGATCTATAGATGCCTGTAAAAGGCTGAAAGGACCAAAAGTCGAAGCGTCGTGATGACACGAAAATGAGAGTATTAGTTTCAATGTAAATACTAATTCTTCATTCGAGAAGCTTAGCGAAAAACAGTTCTTTATTTTATTCGCCTTTAAGCAATAACTTGTTAACGTAAGTCCAAGTGCTGGATAAAATATTCTTTGTATTTTTTTAAATACTGTCTGTTTCCACTCTTCTTGCCTTCGATCGCTATTCAATCATATATTCCGTTGCTTTCATTTGCATCACAGTAAACATTGTAGTAATTATTTAGCAGCGAACTGAGTTGGATCCTGTAATTCTCGGAGAGACTTTATGTTCTGGTCTGTTTTTATTATTCATATATCCTTATGCATATTTATTCTTCTTACGTTTTTTCTCCTTTGAATATTTTCCCGCCTTTTTTCTTTCTTATCTTGTCTTGTAAACATTTTCCCCACTTTTTCTTCGTTCTTACGTTTTTTTAAAAAACATTTTCCTGGCATTTAGTCTTTGTTAACTTAAAAAAAACAAAAACATTTTCTCATCTTTTTTTTCTTTCTTGAAACATTTCCCACCTTTTCTTCTTTTTTACTTTTTTAACATTTCCCTCCTTTTTAAAACATTTCTTTAACATTTCCCGCTATTTTTTCATCAACTGATTCCCCACTCTTATGCTATCTTTCTGTTTTCCGTTTAAAATGCTTGCTTCTTCTCCTTTCTCTTCTCTTTAATTCCTGTTTATCTTCATCTCTTTCATAATATTCATCACGTTGTTTTTTTTTATACTCATCCTCTCATGATGCTTCAGTCCTCTGCTTCTATTACATACAGATTCATCTTTCTTTCAGTTCTCTTATTCCAAACGTAGCAGCAGTTTTAATAATTGTTATTTTTCTTTTCCTTTTATATTTTCCGCCAATCTATCAGTTAACTTGCATGAATGTTTTACTACTGCAGTCTTATATAAATATCATAATTCAGTTACAGCGTATGCCGGAGGTGACGTGATTTAATGGAACCAAGCCTGAAATGCTAGCGTCACGATATTAACGCTCATATCAGTATACATATGAAGAGAACGACAGTGACACACACTGTATTTAAACAAGCATAAAACACAGCTGCAGACACACTGCATTTAAACAACCATACAATGCAGCTGCAGACAGGTCGATTCATTTTCACTTGCCTTGTGCATTACAACTTGCATACACAATATATGGTACCCATTACAAAACTTACGCCCCACCTAAAACGAAATCTGCGTACTAATTTTATGGCTTCCGTGGAAATATTTTTGGCTAACGTTTACCAATACAAAGCTAGAGAACCACTCAAAAGGATACAGAGTGTAATATTAATAAAATGGAAACGGTAGAAAATTAAGGTTATAAAAATGAGACGGTTGAACGACCCTATGAACACACGAGTCTAATTCTTCATGGGCTTATCGTCAGATATCTTAACAGAAAGGTCTCGTTACTGATATGCCAAACAAGTATGAGTTTGAACGAAGAACTTCAATAATTTCTCAACCATGAGGAACAAATATCATATTTATCAACATCGATATGACTCGACCAATATGCTTTTCCTAAACAGCTGAGTATGACAAAACGCTATTGAGCATCTGGATATGTTAATAGAAAGGATTTAAAAAAAAAATCTAGCTCACTTCAATCAATAAAGTAAAGCCAATGAGACATAAGAGGTTACTAGGTGTGGAAAATTAGAAACAGAAATATTGTTAATGATAGAGTGCAGAAGAAGAATAATCAGGAGGGGGAGATAACGATTAACATTCATTTAAATTTTTTAATATTAAAGTTGACCAGAAAGCATAGAGCCGGAAGGGAGTTTCACAAGTGAGAAGTGTGCGGAAAAACTGTTAGACTAGAACTTTTAGAAGTATTTAGCAAGTTCAACTGAGATCGCGATGTCAATCTAGTCTTCTTCTTCTATGTGCCCTGCCCCTTCAGGACGTAGGCGATCATGGTTCTCTACGTCTCCCTATCCCTTGTGGCTCTTCTTTGTCAATCTAGTCAATCAGTTAAGTGCCATACGTGATACACGCTTGGGCGATCATGTCTCGAAAGAGACATGACTGGCTGGGCAGAAGATTATCTCGCAGTAGGTTGCCATTGCTTTCTGCGGTGGACTGGTTGCCGACCAAGGCTATAGACCCCAGTCTGTCCTGTATTTAACCCATAACTGGAAGGAAGAGACGGATTAATAGCTTTCCCAAGGGTATTTGCGCGTAAGTGAATACAATCGATTCAACTGGAATTCGAACTCGGCTCCCCGGCTCCCCGGCTTCTCCTTCCGAGCTGATATCCACTGTACCACAACGCACATACTGTGCTTAAATTTAGATAAATGTAGGTAGCACAGCAAAAAGATCATCCGAACAACTGCCATGAAAATATTTAAAGAAAAAACACAGCTTTAAGGTGATAAGATTAAAAAAATTCTGTAGGATTAAGTCTTATCAAGCTCTTCCGTCGAAATCTACAGTTTATGGCCAGCAGATCAGGGCAGGGCGTATTCATCGACATCAGAAAGTCACCTAGAGCATCAGTCAGTCAGTTAAGTGCCATACGTGATACACGTTTGGGCGATCATGTCTCGAAAGAGACATGACTGACTGGGCAGAAGATTATCTCGCAATAGGTTGCCATTGCTTTCTGCGGTGGACTGGTTGCCGACCAAGGCTATAGAACCCAATCTGTCCTGCTATTTAACCCATAACTGGAGGGATGAGACGGATTAATACCTTTCTCAAGGTTATTTGCGCGTAAGTGAATGCAATGAATTCAGTTGGAATTCGAATTCGATTCCCCGATTTCTCGTTCCGAGCCGATATCCACTGGACCACAACGCGTAGTGGATCGTTTAAGTTAAAAAACATATTGACGAATTATGGCAAACTTCTTAATATTCTGAAGAGCTAGAGAACAATCAGGATCTTCTGAATGTTTTTTTTTGTAGTTTTGACGCTTACTTATTTCTGAAAGTCATTTGCCGATATTATGTAAGCAACACTGGCAAATGTTGACCTCCAGTGTTTGTGTCATATACTAAGAAGCGTTTCGTTCTATTTCATACTTCTTATATTCGTCGAGAATGCTTGTCAGCATGCAAGACGCAAATTTTGTAAGTGTATATATAAAGAATGAATGCTCACGTTAGATTATCCTAAATTCTCTTATTTTTCTCCTTCAACGTTAAAAAAATTGAAACCAATAGGATACTTTTAATAAAATCACAAGGAGATGGATCGAGCATGTGAGCAATGATGAGGTCTTGGAAATGATGGAAACAAAAAGGAAATTAATAATAAGCATCAGGAAGAGACAGCTGAAGTTTCTGGGACACGCAATGAGGAAGGAGGGCTTGGAGAATCTGATACTAACAGGCCAGATAGAGGGAAAAGAGACAGTGGAAAGCAACGGATAACATATTTGAAGGACCTAATCAGCGGATGTGCTTTGTGGTACAGTGGATATCGGCTCGGAAGGAGAAGCCGTGGAGCCGAGTTCGAATTCCAGTTGAATCCATTGTATTCACTTACGCGCAAATACCCTTGGGAAAGGTATTAATCCGTCTCTTATTATTATTAACCCAGTTATGGGTTAAATAGCAGGACAGATTGGGTTCTATAGCCTTGGTCGGCAGCCAGTCTACTGCAGAAAGCAATGGCAACCGACTGCGGGATAATCTTCTACCCAGTCAGTCATGTCTCTTTCGAGACATGATCGCCTAAGCGTGTATCGCGTATGACACTTAACTGACTGACTGAATCAGGTGGTTGACGGAACGAGGATTACATGGTGTAACAGAAGAAGGCGCGCTCAGAGTCACCAGGGATAGAGAAATGTGAAAGGCCATGATCCCCTACGTCCTGAAGGGACAAGGCACATATGAGAAGAAGAATGAAGTAAAGGAGGTTTGGAAAATTAGACACTCGCAGGATTGAAGGCAAGATAAACAGAGACAAACAGCGCATAATCAACCTTATAAGCTGGTGCAAGTGAATGACTCTATAGGTTTTGAGAGAGAGAAAAATTTACTCTGAGCTTCAAAGAACAAGAAATTTTGGAGAGTTATGACCGCCAACGTCCTGACAGATCATGACACTTACATGCTAGGATGACAGGTCAAAATCAGACCACCAGAACTCAAATATCAAAGGTGAGTAACACTTTTCAAACAAGTCAGTATATTTAATGACTAATTTCTCATAGACAAAATGGCGAAGCGCTAAACACCGCTCATACGTTAGGAAGTCTGGATTAAAAGAATCCCAAAGTAAGTAATACATATGAATAAAAGGTTATGATGGAATTTAATTGGATGAAGGAAACAGGAACAACAAAATTAATGTTTGGAGAATGCATCGAAAATAAAAATAAACTCTAAATGTATGTAAGCAAAAGTTTGTCCCATTCAGAGAAAACCAGACTACAGAAATTCTGTTTTTAGAAAAAAGTATATAAAATCCTAGGATGTTTGTTGTTGTGCAGTAGATATCGGCTCGGAACGAGAAATCGAGGAGCTGATTTCGAATTCCAGTTGAATTCATTGCATTCACTTACGCGCAAATACCCTTGGGAAAGGTATTAATCCGTTTCTTTCCTCTAGTTATAGGTTAAATAATATATAGGTTAAATAATTATAATTTTTGCTAGTAACCAGTCTACTGTTGAAAGCAGTGGCAACCTACTGCGGGATAGTCTTCTACCCAGTTAGACATGTCTCTTTCGAGACATGATCGCCGAAGCGTGTTTCACGTATGGCACTTAACTGACTGAGGTAAAATCATACCGTTTCTAAAAATTAGAATTTCTACAGTTTGGATTTCTTTGAATTCGACAAACTTTTGATTATGTACATCTAGAATTTATTTTTGTTATTATCAATGCTGTGGCTCAATGAATATCGGATCAGAATAAGTAATCGGAGAGCCGAGTTAGAATTCCGGCTGAATTGATTGCATTTACTTACGCACAAATACCGTTAATTAAAGTTCTTAATCTATCTCTTTTCCCTCCATCTATGAGCATAACAGGATAGATTGGCTTCTATAACTTTGGTCAGCAACCAGTCTTATACAGAAAAAATAACAACCTACTGCGGTAAAAGTCTTATTTTTCTATGTTCCCTGTCCATTCAGGACGTAGGCGATCATGGTTTTCCACGTCTCCCTATCCCTTGTGGCTCTTAGTATGTTTGCTCCTGTTACACCTCGCAACCCCCATTCCGTCATCCACCTGATCAGGTCCTGCAAATATGTTATCCGCTGCCTCTTTCTCCTTCTATCTGGCCTGTCAGTATCAGGTTCTCCAAGCTCTTCTTCCTTATTGCATGTCCCAGGAACTTTAGTTGTCTTTTCTTGATGCTCAGTATTAATTTCCTTTCTGTTGACATTCTTTCCAACATCTCATTGTTGCTTGCATGCTCAGTCCACGATATCTGCAGCATCCTTCTGTAGAACCACATTTCCGCTGCTTCAGGTTTTGTCCTCATTTTCGATTATATTGTCCAGCATTCACTGCCGTATTGAAAAACTGACATCACATAGCAATCCAGTTTTTTCTTTGTTTCTAGTGAAAATTTCCTGTGTCTTAGTACTTTACTCAGCTTCTGGAACGCGTCATTTGCCATGCCAATTCGCCTTCGGATCTCTGTGTCGCACTTTCCATATCCTGTTAGAACACTTCCTGGGTCTGCCTAATCAGTCATAGATTGAAAGAGACACAATCGCCCAAACGTGTATCACGTATGGCACTTAACTACTGACTGGGGTAAAATACAACAAAACACGATAAAATCACCTTTTTAATAACATTGTACAGTTTGTTTCAACAACTGTAAGAACGTAATCACTTCGTATGTGTCTTTACGTTACTAATCACCGTCCACTCACAAATAAAAGCACTTTAGCAATCATAAACGGACATGCGGCATAAACGTAGGGAGATCGATAAAGAAAATAATAGGTTCTCCGGTAAATGACAGTCTACAATAAACGCCAACATTTCTGCTTTGTCTGCTGGCAATTATAGTTTGCAGATTTCTTTATTTTTTTTATTCTTTGCAGGATGTGACATGTTTCCGTTCATAAATTCACTTACATTTGGCCAATGTTGAATCTTTTCCGCAAACCGTCAAAAACGTAAAGGAAAAGTTTGCCCGGTTTTATTAAATCAGCAAAAGATCAGACACAATGGTTTTCTGAAATCGTTTATCCATTGACACACGCACCACCCACACATACACAGTGTTGTTAGGTGAGGGTGATTGACTATACCACTTTCAAAACCATGTTAGGTTATTTAATGCCGAATTACTCATAGACAACACTGTGAAGACTCTACTTAGTTATAATGCTTATCTAGACTCGTCCGATTTAACTATTATTCCACGTCGAGGCGTCATATATATATATATATATATATATATATATATATATATATATATGGCCCAAACATTTACATATCTACATGTAGCAGAAATAAAATATACATACAAAGTGGTTTGAAAATTGTGACCCACTTAGAAAGCGGAAAGAAGACAACAAATTTTTGTCTCTGTCTGGTAAAATTTCCAAGATGTAATGCATTGTCGCCCCATTAATGCTACGCTATTGCCAGTTGCTAGACCACGTGTACGATAAACTAAAATGAAAGTATTCCGCTTCTGTCAATCTAGTTCGGATTTTGTTTCAGCAATGCAGTCCATGGCTACACACTGTCAGGTTAACTAAGAAGTTCAAAAAGTTGGATTTTTCTTTCTTTTTGGAGTTTTGTTTAACGGCCTATCAACCTCTGTTGGTTATTTAATGCCAAAGAGGAGGGTTGTAAGGTATTTTTGTAATGTTCAGTTATCGTGAGAAGATGAATTTTTTTTAATTCTTTTTTTTTATTTGAGAAAATTGATGTTGTCTTCTAGTTTTGTTTTAAAAAATGTATTATTATGGCAGTAACTTTTTCAAAATGTGTTGTAGTTAATGTTTTTTTCCTTAAAAAATGTATTGTTGGTTATATTTTTTTCTTTCGAAAATGTATATTTTTTTTATAAAAGTCTATTTTTATTTTTTCCAGTTTGGGGGTTAATTATTTGCCCATAACTGGGACTCTAACTATTCCGGGTCAGGATGGACCTGGAAACTACAGCTCCTCACAACCTTTCAATCAGAGGCCTTGCTGCCGGTAAAAAAGTTTTGATGTCGAAGAATCTCAACAACATTCACCATTTAATCCCGATGCTGCTGCAAGTAACTATTGTCTATTCCGCTCAATAATACACTACCTCCGCGACCAGCGATTCAACATTTTTAATGAAACTAAGGAAATTTGTTTACAGTTTTGTTGGATCAAATCCAGCGGACTGGTATCTGAGGCGGATTCGGATGCTGGCTGATCGTCGAGGATGATAGACTTAATTTTGTAGAATAAAGGTTGGTTTTGCTCCATAAAATGTCGATGTTTTCATCTCGTTTCATATAGAGTCAGGGCTTTTTTGGCAAATACATACTGGCTCGCAAATATAACGATATATATATATATATATATATATATATATACACGTGTGCACGAAATTTGTTCTGTCATATTTGGCTATATTTCTGAGAAGAAGTAGTATTTACAGTATTCACATTATTTGGACTACTGTCCTCTTCCCTGTTGCCATTTCTACGACGTTTCGGTAGTTGAACGCTCCGGCCTTCTTCTAGGAACTTCGAACCTAACCCTTTATTACATTCAGTAAGGTATACCATCCTCATTCCTTGTGTCGTAATGTCTCGATTGGAAGTCATGAGTTATCTCCCTTTAACCCTACAAGTTACTTGTTCACCACTGTTATAGGCTGGTATTGAACTCACAACTCTTTGGGTTTAGTCACAACTAACCAACGTCTATATCCACTGTGTCCTTAAGGACAACGGCTATATCCATGTGTCTTTAAGGACAAGAACATCTGAATTTTTTTACTTATAAACCAAATGTCCAGTAACCATTTTTTTTACCAGAGTTCATATTTTAATTTTCCATGTTAATGGTTTCTCTAGTATTTTTCACTTGACGTGTAAATAATGTCTTGTCATGTTTCTCGAAGTTTTTTTCAGAGCTGCTCATCGTTTCGCATCCAAAAATAAACAAAGATAATTTTTAGAATATATTTTTATTAAAGCGATAGTTTTGTATCATTTTAAACATTAATTTTTAGTGGATACTGCTATTTGAGTATCCGCTTTGTTTATTATTAAGAAGAATTTCTATGCATAGTATTTAGTGATACTTTGCTTGAACCAAAATATATTAATAAAAGAAGGATAGCTGTACATAAACATTTAGCATTCATTGCCTAAGCAGTTAAGGTTACTGCAGGTTAAAATTTATAAAATCTTACTTTTTAAACAGATTTTTTGAAAAATAATTTTCCAGATGACTAACTGCAACCATTCTAATAAGATGACAATATGCTTCTTTACTGTTTAAAGTAGTGTGAAAAGTTAACATGTTGACAACAGCATTATTTTAGTTACATGTTATCTTTTTTAGTTTTGGCTTTTGTTGGAAACCTTCAACATTCTGTTGTCAGTTATTTGAGACGCTATTTTTGTTATTGTATAGCGCAAGTGTAAAATATCTAATAAGGCGTAGTTTTCTTTCAAAATTAGTTTTCATTTGCTTGAAACAATTTTTAATGGTTGATATTAAAACTTTTGCATATGACTGAAATTTTACATTTCTAAAAGACTTTAAGGCCATGCATGACATCTATATAAGAGTCTTGATATACCTAAGCTATTTAGATACATGACAAGTATTAGGTTAAAATTGTGTTTTTTTAGCAACCTGTGACTTTGGAAAAAAATTTCTACAGTACAGCCTAAATTATGTTCCATTTCCTCATCTGCTATATCAAATTTATAACTGATCCATACACTGAAGTATTTAAAATACTTAGAGTTTATTAGTTTCAAATTCTAAATTGTTTGATTGATTTAGAGTATGTACTTTTAACACTATCATTCCAATCCTCGAGAATACACTGTGTTATAATAAAGACAATCGTGTATATATATATATATATATATATATATATATATATATATATATATATATATATATATATACCAGCAGTATACCCGGTGTTGCTCGGGTGTAATGAAAGCGTTAAAACTGATCTATGGTCCTGGGAGCTCAGACTCTTTGGACGTTGGCACGAAAGACTAAAAAGCAGTAGTTTTTTCCGGTTAAAGAGAAACCGTAGACTGAAAGAAAAATGAATGGATGTAAGTCAAATTTTGATTTCCTGGTATTGATATCAAATAAGTTTTTGGGTCGTAAACTGAATTTTGAAGGCTAAATAAGTCCGCTGAGTAAATGGTATCATGGCTGAGACTAAGAACTATAATTACATATACTTAGAGCCAAACCGGAAGCAAAAACTAAAATAAAAGGGCTGAAAAAAATACAGACATACAGGGAGCTAAACAGACACATACACACAAACATCTTGCCTTATATATATATATATATATATATTATCGATATTCTGCACTATTGTAAGAACTTCAACCTTGAAACTTCTGAATATCGTTTCTTAATCTTTGTCTATGAGTGTAACAAATTTGATTAAAATCAGACCACTCCTTCTATAACCCGAATTTTTCAATTACCGATTTTCGATATTTATCGGGGAGCACCTCGACACAAAACCTAGCTAAGAACACTCGCAGACGCTCATAGTACAACTTTGTAAGTTTTCAAGAAAATCGGTTCAGATGTTTCGGATTCTATAGGTAACGGGCACACACACAGACACACACACACACACAGACAAAGTTCCATTTATAAATAAGTTTAGATGATGTTTTGTTTTTGAGGGTTAAATATTTGCTCATAGCTGGGGGTGCTACTACTTCAGGCCAGTGCGAACCTGGGAATAAAGCAATTAAAATGTGGTTCTACGCTTTTAAAATCATCCAATTTCCTGATCAGCTGCCTTGTTGTCGGATGTAGTTTATTTTCATACCCAGGAAAAGGAGAGATGTTCATTCAACACAATTCAAATAAATGCATATAGTTACAAATATTCTAATTAGAGATTCATTAGGAAACCTAGTTTCTAATAAGGAGACAAAAATAGAAAATATATACAAACTGTTACAAATAAAGAATATATTTGTGATTTCATAGAGGCCGATATGAATAGAGAAAAGGATGGCGTATATTTAAAAATACATGCAAGTTCAATGTGCTTCAGCAACACAATATTCCAGCACAAAAAAAAAGGCATCTAGAACCCATGTGCGTTCTTTTCTCTTATAAGAATCAATTCATTGATTACATCTAGAACAACAAAATTATTTGCATCAGGCACGATTACTTCCTATCGCATAGTGCGACAAAGAACATCGGCTTGTAGTTTCCAAATCAACTCTATGTTTTTAACCAAAACCCGAAATGGAAGAGAAACAGAATTCGCGGATTACTTTCTTTGTTCAGAAAGAAAACCAAAGTAGATTTCCAAGATTAACAGTAAACCAAACCGACAGTGAAAAGTAACGTTTTCAATATATCTTACAGGGACGGAAAATCTCCCAACCCACAGACTTCAAACGTTACACATTTTCAGCTATAAATTTCATACTTAAGTTGATGAAAACAATGAAATTTAGGAAACCTTATACAAATTTGTATTGCAGTAGATATTGACTTGTAACGAGAAATCGAAGAGTCGAGTTCAAATTTCACTTGAATTTGTTGTGAAAGGTATTAATCTGTCTCTTCCCTCCACCTGTGGGTTAAATAACAAAAAATATTGTGTTTTGCAGCATTGGTTGGCAACTAGTCCACCGCAGAAAGTAATGACAACCTACTGCGGGAAAAACGTATGCCCAGTCAGTCATGTCGCTTTCAAGATATGATCGCCTGAGCGTGTATCACGTATAATCTCAAATATCTCATCCTGATAAAAATCATATATATGAATGCTACAATCTCTTATTTATACTCCTGATTTTATAGGGTGTGCATACAATCCACGCTCTAACACGAGTAAAACCAGTTTCAATAACATCAGATTTGACGCCAGAACATAACCACAACATTCACGTTGAATACACCGTTCTCGCTCGATCACAAAAGTTAAGCAACGTTGAGCCTGGTCAGTACTTAGATGGGTGACCGCTTGGGAATACCAGGTGATGTAAGCGTATAGTGACGGATGTGCGTTGTGGTGCAGTGGCTATCGGCTCGGAAAGAGAAATCGGTGAGCCGAGTTTGAATTCCAGTTGAATACCCTGCATTCACTTAAGCACTGGTAGCTTTGGGAAAGGTATTAATCCGTCCCTTCTCTCCAGTTATGGGTTAAATATCAAGGGTAGGACCTGGGGACCTTGCCCTTAAAAACAAATCCCAATGAATCTTAATACTCAAAAAGAAAAATGTATTACTAGACACAAAATCTTATATAAACAACAATAAATTGTTGAAAGAAAAAGTTATTACCAGCAATAAATAAATAAAGTTTAGTTAGTGATAAATGACCCGCCGAGGTTGATTTTCCCAATAAAAAACAAGCAAAAAAAAAAATCATAGACGAATAAGAGAGAATAAGGTTGCAGAAAGAGTGGCAAAGTAATATTAGTCAGTTAGTAAACTTCTCAAGTATTCAAAATCAGTACAAACTATAGAAAAATACTAAATAAAATGTTTACCAATTGGTTGTGCTGCATATAGCGCCGAATCTTCGTTCCATTCTGAACGCGATTAGACAGCATTGATGTCAATATTTTTTGAAGTGATTAATTACAAACACAAATGTCATTAAAAGTACCAATGCGTTTAGTATTTAGGCAGATCTGTAAAATAGAGCTTCTGTTCATCGAACTAGCCACCTGTCAGGGCAAGAGACGAAAGTCAGAAAAAAGTTACAAACATTCTTTAAAAATGACCCTCGTCTCTTGTGGAATTAATTACTGCAAACTGGAAGTGGAGCCTGTCTTTGAGAAGAACTTTTCATGCAGAAACAGAATAGAGAAGTCAGTTAAGTGTCATACGTGACAAACGCATGGGGGATCATGTCTCTTTCAATCCATCAGTGACTAGGCAGACCATTTTCTTGCAATACGTTGGCATTTCTTTCTACAATAGAATGCTTTCTAACCAGGGCTATACAACCAAATCTATCTTGTTATTCAACCCATAGCTGCAGGGAGAAGAGATGAAATAATACCTTTTACAAAGGTATTTTTGTGAAAGTGAATGCAGCGATTTCGACTGGAATTCGAACTCGGTTCTTCGATTTCCTTTGCATCACAACGCACAATGATGACAAGAACAGATAAGACAGCATTATAAACGTGATATTTTCTTCGATCGCTATCTTCTGTACCTGATGCGTCACTCGCGATTTGGAATTACACAGTATCCTCCCAAATCCTTATTTGCGAGATCAAACTGCACGATGACACGTAAAGTGAGAACTGTAACTAATTACAGCTATCAAATAAATATAAGAATGTTTCGTTTAGGATTTTGAGAAAATAAGAAAAAGTAGAACTAAAATCATTTGTTCGATAAAAATACAGAATTATGATCCAATACAACATAATCCAATTATGTTTCTTTTCTACTGAATGCAGTTTTCCTGCAGAATTGTGACAAAGGACTAACAGTCACGTGAGAAATGCTATCTGACACAAATTCAGCCAATCTTTATGAAATGACAATTACTTGTGCAGAGAATAAATTAAATTTTTTCGCAATAAAAACTTCGATTCGTCGTGCAGAATATTATTACAAAAAAAAAAAACTGCGTGTTTGTGTGCTTCAGTTATTTTCATGTTCCGTTTCGAAAACTGTCTTTCATTATAGAAGGATGGAAAGTCATGAAACCATAGAAAATAGCCAGGCTTCACTGCGCACACACACACACACACACACACACACACACACACACACACACACACACAAATAAGTGCCTGTTTTCAAAATGATTCTGAAGAATATTTGCGTTCAAAATATTTGAATTAAAATGAATAACGTTCCTCGTTAACGTATTCATAATTCTCATGCATTCCACTCAAAAATTAATGACAAATTGTCAGTGTCATTTTTATCACTTAACGAGAATGCAAACAAATAAAACTCGTATATTTAAGACACATAACTAATACCTTTGTCTTGACAGATTTTATGAAAATGTCAAATAAAAAAAGCAATTAAGAATTTTATGGCATGGCTACAGAATAAAATGTTGCGTTTGATGCAATTGTCAAATGCAAATTAAATGTGGCTCACATGCGGTGATGAAAATAAGTGTAGCGAATTTACTTTTTCAGAACAGCGACTAGTTTTCAACCAACAAATGTGCAAAAATATTAACAATTATTATTACGATCATGACCCTCCATAACTTCTCATCATTTGTATATCTAAGCAACATTTCTCTTCTTACTAGCACTCGATTGCACAGTTACCCATTTCCAAACCTTGTAGAATGGTTATCAAGTGTATCACCTTTACCCCTTTTGCCTTCAGCATAGTCCATGGGTGTCAAATTCTCCAAATCATCTTTTTTCATTGTAATTGGAAATTCTAGGATTTGCAGTTATGGTTTTTAATTCTAAGTGAAAGTATTCTTCTTATTTACGTTTTCTTTAAATGTCGCAGGCTACATCCATATTATTCCAGCATCCTATCCAACCATATTTCAGTTGCCTTAAGTTTTCTGTTTGTGTATGAATATAGTCCAGTATTTACTACCATATAACATTATATATCAGTTCATTATATGTCTTCTTAGTTTTTCGTGTGTTAATACTTTATTAATTTTTCAAAGGCATCTTTCAATACTTCAATTTCGGGTTTCTGTGTTAAATTTCCACTACCTGTTAAAATATTTCCCATATAGTTAAACTTCTGTACTTGCTTGATTTTGACGTTTCAGATTTACAACTCGTATGAATGATTAATACTGAAATGTTATGTAATATTTTTTTTATCAATTCACCCCAAGTGGATCAATAAAACAAATAGGGAACAAGAGTTAACAATATTAGAGAATATGAAAAAAACAATTATTGAGTAAAAGATGACAATAAAATTCAGTCCTGGGCATGACGGTAAACTGCATCCGTTGGCAAGGCTTCTGATTGAGAGTTTGTGAGAAGCATGAAATCACCTCTTAACTGCTGCCACTTCTGACCCGGAGTGGTAGCATCTGTAGGTTCCCAGCTATGAGCAAATAGTTAACCCCCCAAACTGAGATCAAAACACTATGAAAGTATAAAAATACACTTTTATAGAAATATATACATAATAGACTTTTAATATATATATATATATATATATATATATATATATATACGTTTTTGAAGATAACATATTACCAACAATACATTTTTTGAAAAAAACTTATTACCATAACAAATTTTCGAAGGAAAAATTTCTCAGGAAAACATTTTTTAATACAAATCTAGTAGATATTTTCAGTTTTATAAAATGAAAAATAATAAAAAATGTTTAAAATTTGACTAAATCAACGTTCTCACTATAACTGAACATTTAAAAATACCTTAAAACCCCACCTTTTTGGCATTAAATAAACCACAGAGGTGGATATGACTTTAAACAAATTTCAAACTCAATAAATAGGAACTGACACTGCATTTAATTTGTCTAGGAAGAAAGAAGCAGGAAGAGATTTCTACAGGCAAAAATTGCGATAGAATAAACTGTAAGTTCTAACTTACAATTATATATAACAATTTCAATTCTAAAATGATGAAACTTTGATGTTAATCTGGTATTGCGTTTAAATGTATATAGTCTAGGTACCAAGAAAATTCATCAGAACAATAACCATGAAAGTATTTGTTGAAAGGACACACGGAAACTATATTACGGTGGTGACAAAGTAACTTAAGCCGAGATTATTAGTTGAGGACCAATCACTTTACAGTTTCTTTCGGTTTTCTCAAAAACCTCTAAATATATATCAGCGCCATTATACTTTCTGTAGCATACCTTCCATGCATAGTTCTTTTGATTCGCTAGTTCAACCTTTGAGATTTATATATCAGTTTAACAGTAGAAGTTATGCCAGGATTCGTCATCGGAGGCCACATTTTAAACAATATAAGGTACGCAGATGATATTGTGCTGATAGCAGACACGGAAAGGAAACTACAAGACCTTCTACAGAAGATAGCTGAAGAGAGTGACAAGAAAGGACTAAAAATAAACTGCAAGAAAACCGAATGCATAGTCATCAGCAAAAAGAGCGACCCAAAATGCCAAAAACAGGTGCAGGACACTAAAATCAAGCAGGTGCACATATTTAAATACCTGGGAAGTGTTTTAATAGAAAACGGAAAGTGCAACACAGACATTCGAAGGCAAATTGGCATGGCGAAGTGAGCCTTCCAGAAGTTGAGTAAAGTATTAAGAAACAGGACAATTTCGCTAGAAGCAAGAGGAGAGTACTGGATTACTATGTGATGTCGGTTCTTCAACATGGCAGGGAATGTTAGATAATATCTTCCAAGATGAAGGAAAAACTTGAAGCAACTGAAATGTGTATCTACAGAAGGATGTTGTGAATATTATTGACCGTGCATGTGAGCAATGACGAGGTTTTGGAAATGAAAGAAACGAAAAGGAAATTAATACTGAGCATCAGGAAGAGACAACTAAAGTTCCTGGAACATGCAATAAGGAAGGATGGGTTGAAGAACCTGATACTAACAGGCCAGACAGAAGGACAAAGAGACAGAGGAAAGCAGCGGATAACATATTTGAAGGATCTGATCAGGTAGATGAGAGAGCAAGGGTTGCATGGTGCAACAGAAGGTTTCTTTCCACGGTCTTGCATTAATATAATTTCGTAGCCAAAAATACTGTGTATTAACTAAAAGCTCTAGTGAAGCTGAATAAGATAAGGTCAATTAAACATCTAGCTACACATGACATGCTGTCGTTGTGAAGGAGCTTGCGCTTCAAAAGGAAACTGTATGCAACACTATCATGAGCTCTATTTCCTGGTAGGGTCACCTATGGCGGTAAGAATTCAGGGAAGGGTCCATACTAAGGGTTATCTAATGTCCGTCCTTTATGCAGTTAAGCCGACGTTCTACGTACGAGAACATGTTAGCATCATAACTCTGCCTGTCAAGCCCCAGTTTACCGTAGCAAATGGTGCCAGCTAAAATGCATGTGCGACTCATCGACCAACTCAAATAATTTGCAGTCAAAGCTTTCATGCTCAGAGAATATACTTCTCCTCCCGTCTAAATACCCATTAAAGAAGAGCAGTCCAAGAAATCACCAAAAAACAAATAGAAGGACGAAGAGAGCCCAGAGAAAAGCTAGAACTCTCCACCCCTTGAATTTTTCTACCCTACTAAATGGTGGCTGCGGATGTCTATTTCGATCAAACACTGGACACATTTCACACGGAAGGAAATGTCGAGTCTTCTTTAAGTGGCCTTGATACTTCAAGATGTATGCAAACATGAGCTTCCACTTGCTCCTATTCCTTGTCGTTCTTTATAGTTCTCGTAATGTCACTGCCAAACTCCGTGTTCAAGCCCATCAAAACTTATTTATGAATGGAACTTTGTCTGTATCTGTGTGTCCGTTACCTATAGACTCCGAAACGGCTGAACCGATTTTCTTGAAAATTTACACAGCTGTATTATAAGCGTCTGCGAGTGTTCTTAGCTAGGTTTTGTGTCGAGCTGATTTCCCCTATCTCTCTTTTCTTCTATCCGTCCTATGAGTATTAGATTATCCAAACCTGTCTTCCTCATTATGAGTCCAGAATGTTCAGCTATCTCTTTCTTATGCTAAGTATAAGCTTCTTTTTTATTGCATCCACTTTAAAATCTCGTCGTTCTTCACATAGTTTTCCTATAGAAACACATTTCTGTTACTTTGAGTCTCTCCTTGAGGAGATTGTTTAGCATTCACTGCAATAAAAGAGGACGGATATCACATAACAATACAATCCTCGGTTTTTTTTGTTTCTAATGAAATCTCCCTGTTTTTCAATATTCTACCCAACCTTGAGAATGTATTTTTGGCGATGCGAATACGCCGTCGGTGCTCAGTGTCTCACTTTCAAATACACAGTAATGAGTTTCGCCAATGACGAGAGTTGATGTCAAAAAATTAAATTTAAGCTTGCTTATCCCTCTATATTTTTCTTATCTTTTTCGATATAAAATTACAACCGGTGTTTGTTGTATTTCCCATCCGATAATACCGTGTCTCGTCTACAAGTCTCTTCGAAACGAAATATATGAAAAGGAACTCCACCCACCAATTAAATGTGTGTGTAGCGTATTAATTATTGGGGGTGGCTAAAAAGTTTGTTCGCTTATTAACTACATTTTCTACCTAATAAGCGAGCGAATATTTTGGCCATTCCAATCCAATTGAAAAGAGGCATAAACAATCTGTAACAGTATAATTGGATTCAACCAAGATTAATTCGGAAAGGAACAGCTTTTTGCTGCTACTACTAATGCCTGAGAGCTCACTGGCCAACACATTTCTAACTGGCAATCATTTTAAATGTTACTTCTTCCATAAGGTAATTATGTCTACGGTTCTTTGAAGAAAACGTTACTATTCTTACACCGTCCTTAGAAATAATTTCTGTAATTTTCATTTTAAATACATCTTGTCTCGCCAAATCAGTGGAATCTGAGTAAACCGATGTAGCGTCTATGGTTTTAGATAACATTGGGGGAAAATATCAAGGTATCAATTCTGATATATGAGAGAGAGAATGAGACAGAGAAGGAGAGAGAAGAGAATGAGAGAGTAAAGAGAAAATGTTTCTCGTTACTTCTAACATTGCGGAAAAATATTAATGTATCTATGTTGTAAAGGATACGTGAGAAAGAAAGAGAACGTGTGTGTGTGTGTGTGTGTGTGTGTGTGTGTGTGTGTGTGTGTGAACACCCAGAGGCGACAGTCTGCTTCATGCTAAACGCAATCGATGGCCCGACGACGAAAAAGATAGTCGCCTCTGGGTGCTGACATCAATGTCTAAGTTTATATTTGCATAAGCATTATCCCTGATATTGCGCGCTTCAAACAATAAATATAGGATATGAAAACTATATATATATATATATATATATATATATATATATATTAATACCTGATGAGACATTGTGCTTTCAATGTCGAAACGAGCTGTACACTTTGTAGTAGATTATAATTTGTACATGTTCTGAACTACAATTTATAATAAATATTTATAGCTCTATTTTTATATTGAGAACTGTTTTAAGTAAATGTTTTGAACGTTGTTAATATTTTCTTTGTTCCTTATTAACTTATATATAGAAAAATAACATATTATCTACTGAAATACGATTATCAATGATAAATAGTGTTTACACTAATAAGTTATACATAGCGCAGGGGAAAAATATCTGCCTGATGACGAATCAGTCAGATTTCGCTCCCGGGTTGATGCAAACGTCAATCTAGCTCCACTGAAGAGATGTGATACAGCGTTAACAGGCTTGTCTGCAGATGATTATATATATATATATTGTGAGAGAGTAAAAACATCTTAGAAATAAGAAAACAGTATATATTTTAAGAGTGTTATTGTCTGTTATATTTAACAGTATATGTTTAGAAAATTATTTGCTGCCTCGATACACACACACACACACACACACACACTATATATATATATATATAGTGAGAGAGAGTGAAAACATCTTGGAAATAAGAAAACAGTATATATTTTAAGAGAGTTAAACTGGTTTTAATATTAACAATAGGAACAACTAGTGTATTTATTTTATCATCCAAATCAACAATCCAACTGAAAACGCTAAAAAGAAAGATTGGAATATATCCTAACTGAAATTAAATATCCGTCATGAGAAAGTCTTTACGATCATTGTCGTCTTCGGCAAAAGAAGCTTAAACATTCTGCAAGTGCAAAACAAGTTTATGAAATAAAAAAGCTAAGTCAACGCTATTTAATACATTATTTTGTTTCACGTTTCTCTCTAGTCAGATTATATGTTAATTTTTTTTTTTTGACTGGCAACTTTCTGTCTTTTAGTAATTATTGTTTGATGTCACAGAAGACAAAATATAAGTACCTTATCTCGTTTGTTAAAAAGCAGACTACTTAGTTTAATCCTCCGGCTGAACAGGTTTTCTTTTTGCCATCATTGTTGTCATTTTTTTAATGTGATTATTTTGTCATCAATGATAAAACAAAACAATGAATAAAAAAAAGAGAACTTTATTTGGATGCTCAACCTTACTGTTCCGTTACGTATTTCATACAATTAGATACATGCGGTATATATATATATATATATATATATATATATATATATATATATATATATATATGTCCCTAAAATGTCAACGACGGTAAAGCAAGGACGTGTCTTATCACAAACTGTTACAGCAAGGCGATTCCTGACAGAATTAATAGTCTTGCCAGTGTATATTATTAGTGGCCATAGTCTTAAAATATATGCAGAAGACAAAGTGTTGAGAGCCAATACAGAAAGGAAAGTGCGGGAACTTATATAGACAGTAGTAAAAGGTAAATGATTAAAAAATTATTAAAAATAAAATTTTAAGACAATAAATAGTTTGCAGAAAGACGAAGAGTTCCAGATGCGACCTACGAATTTGAGACACCAAAGATCAAGCAAATATACAAAATATTAAATATCTACAAAAGGAGTGAAAATGTGAAACTAAAACCCGAAATAGTATGGACATAGTGAAAGATGCCTTTCAAAAAGTCAGCAATGTATTAAGTTGCATAGAGATTTCCATTGAAACAAAACAAACCGTTCTCTCCGGACTAGATCAGGGACTTCTCAATACGAGTCACCTTCATGAAATTGCCTGCTGAACCGTTTTAATCTACAGGTGTAGATGTTTTTCTTTATGCTGATTATATCTGAAGTCGGGTGTGTGTCGTAGATATCGTCTCAGAACGAGAATTTGAAAAGCCTTGTTCAAATTCTAGTTGAATTCGTTACATTCACTTACGTGTTAATACCCGTAAGAAAAGTATTAATCTTTCGCTTTTCCTCCAGCCATGGGTTAAATAAAAAGACAGATTGAGGTCAATAGCCTTGGTTGGTAACTAGTCTATCGCAGAAAGTAATGGCAGACTACTGCGAGAAAATCTTCTCCCGAGTAAGTCATGTCTTTTTTGAGATATGATCGCAAAAGCGTGTATCATGTATAGCACTTAACTGACGGTTGTGTAAAGGTTTCTCTTCTAGAAAATAGTCGAACAATAAACTAGTCGGAGTAGACATTGCATTATTTTATTGCTTATTAACGGCTCCCATATCGTATTTATTTCTAATAAAGAAATATAAATTAGAGAAAGTCTTAAAAAGCAGTAGCAACAATAAGAGTAGAAAAAATAAATTATTAGCGCAGTCATGCGTGACTAGTGACACTCATCAGTCGGAAGGTTACGTTTAAGACCACGAGTTCGCCACTCATCACTGTCCCAAAAGAACATAGCCTTGCAAATCATTTTGCAAATGGTTAACTGTCGAAGATATTGAGGTTTCCAAAACTATTCCAGCGACGTTCCTGTATTTATTGAAGTATTCCAAAAGCTCTATATGCCTGAAAACTGCTTCTGGTAATTCTTCTTCTTCTATGTGCCCTGTTCCTTCAGGGCGTAGGCGATCATGGCTTTCCACGTTTCCCTATCCCTGGCGACTCTGAGCTCGCCTTCTCCTGTTACATCATGCAATCCGCGTTCCGTCAACCACCTGATTAGGTCCTTCAAATATGTTATCCGTTGCTTTCCCCTGTCACTTTTTTCCTCTATCTGGCCTTTTAGCATCAGGTTCTCCAGGCCCTCCTTCCTCATTGCGTGTTCCAGGAACTTCAGCTGTCTCTTCCTGATGCTCAGTATTAATTTCCTTTTTGTTCCCATCATTTCCAAAACGTCGTCATTGCTCACATTCTCGGTCAATAATATCCTCAGCATCCTTCTGTAGAAGCACATTTCAGTTGCTTCAAGTTTTTCCTTTGATGATTTTGCCAAGCATTCACTGCCATATTGAAGGACGGACAGCACGTAGCAATCTAGTACTTTCTTCCTTGTTTCTATCAAAACTGTTGTATTGCTTAATATCTTACTCAACTTCTGGAAGTCTTCCTTCGCCATGCCAATCTGCCTTCGGATCTCTATGTCGCACTTTCCGTCTTCTGTTATAACGCTTCCCAGGTATTTAAATTTTTGTACCTGCTTGATTCTAGTATCCCCGACCTGTATTTAGCATATTGGGCTGCTCTTGTTACTGATGACCATGCATTTGGTTTTCGAGCAGTTTATTTCTAGTCCTTTCTTTTTACTTTCTTCATCTTCCTTCTGTAGGAGATCTTGTAGTTTCCTTTCTGTGTCTGCTATCAGCACTGTATCATCTGCGTACCTTAGGTTGTTTAAATTGTGGCTTTCGATTACGAATCCAGGCATATCTTCTAGGGTCCTCAAAATATTCTCGCTGTACAAGTTGAACAGATCCGGTGAAAAGACCCATCCTTGTCTTACGCCCCTTTCTTTATATATCTACTCAATTCATTACTTGTCCGTATGCAAGCGGTTTGCTACCAGTAAAGATTCTTGATGACTCTCAAGTCTTTCCCAAATATGTCCAAGCTGCCGAGTTACAAGCCTGTAAATTGGCTAAATATTACAAATATGTAACTTGTTAAATGTCATTATTCCTGCAAAGTGCAATCAAAAGGGTATTCAGCATAATTTGACTGCTATTTCTAACCATTCCAGAGAAAATTTAAGCAACTAGACGTGGTGTGACGGATAACGAGCTTGTCTTTCTAGAACAATTACAACTTGAGCAGTTCGACCCACATTGGGTACCTCATACTTTCAGCCTTGTGCCATATCTAAGTTGCGCTTGGAAAATCAACATTTCAATGGACACCTCGACATGGTGTAATGGTTAGCAAGCTTGTCTCGCAAGAAACATAATAATTGAATTGTGAGTTCAATCCTCACTGGGTTCCCAATACTTTTGGCTTTGTATCACATTTAAGCTGCACTTAGAATATCGTTTATCCGAATAGATTTGTTCTATTCTATAGATCCTGTTTATCAGCAAAATATTCAGTCCAAGCGACGAATGTTCAAATCAGTCTACCGCGGAAAGTAATGACAACCAACTGCATGAATATCTTCTGCCCAGTCAGTCATGCCTCGAAAGAGACATGATCACCCAAGCGTGTTTCAAGTATGAGATTTAATTGACTGATCTAAAAACCATTTCATTACTCTAATAGTATTCTTGAAATATTCTGACGTGGTTTTCGAAACCTATTTCAGGTAGTTGTCTCCTTAGAAGGTACAGTCTGAGCCAGTTATTAGAGGGTAATTTATTTTTCTTTAAAATGATTGTACTACTGTTTTAGCGGGTACTATCAGATCGAGTTATTTTTTTTACAAGTAAAACGCAATAAAAATGGAATTTCCACCTCTATACAAATATTTACTCTATAAAAATTTAATTATTAAAATTAGGAAAAAAATGTTCCCCTTTCATCGATGAGACAGTTGATAAATTAAAGTATTTCCTTAGAGAACAAAGAAAGCGAAATACAATTTATTTATTCTAAATATTTCAGGAACGCCTCGTCGTTTTAAAATTAAGAGCTCTCCACTCTCATATCATCAGAAGTCAGTAGTTATTAGTTAAATACGGACGTTTGTTTTCATCATTGTTGCTGTTATAACATTTTGGTCGTTGTTGCATCCAACTTTCATAAGATGTACGTCGTCCCGGGTAACTAACATGAATTTACGAACTGAACCGTTTAGTTAATTTATGTGGCTAGATTGTTCTATTTCTACTGCTCATGTCTAGTTTTTACTTTTAGTGCTGCTCTCAGTGCTTTTCCCGTTTCCATCGAGTCTAAGTAAACTCTGACCAACTCGGATAATCAACTCACAATTACTATGTCACTAAATTCACGAACCGATAAAAACCAGAGGACGCAGCGTTGTGATGAAAAAACGTTGTGATGAAAAAAAATTCAGGACAACAATAATCCGCATGTACATAATATAAATAATGATAACTCCCATCCCAGAAATTCAGACAGATATGGAGTAGTGAGTTCAAACCTCATTAGAAGTTAATAAAATATATAAATATACCAACTGATGAATCTTATCAAAACGCAGCATGATCACGAAAACAATTTAAACAAGGTTATTCCTTTGTAAATTACAAGCAGGCCTTTTGGAAAAATTAAACACCAACATTAAATTTTTGCCCAAAATCTATTTTATCTGCTAAAAGACAAAATTTCTTTATCTGAAGACTACTTATTATAGTTTGTGCAATCTCTTGTCTCTCATTTTTAATGAAACACACATATATATATATATATATGTATATATATATGTGTGTGTGTGTGTGTGTGTGTGTGTGAGAGTTTATATGCGGATGACTATTTACGCTCTCACACCCTGATTGAACACTCTGGAAGAATGGTAGACATTGAAAAACAGTAGCTACTCTGGCATCTACGCATCGTTCATTCAGCAATAAATTAGAACACTCTCAGCTATTGGGCGTGTATAATGATAATATACACGCTAAAACGTCTGCCTCCTTCTACCGACCGCCCATAGCTCAGCGGTAGAATTGCCGACCAACACCAATTCGGTCGGGTTTCAATCCTGGCTAAAAAGCAATCGGCTGTCTAACCGTACTGATGAGCTGTGATACAGCGAAACAGAGCTGTCTGCGGATGACTATATATATATATATATATATAAAATAAAATTATCTTATCTTAAAAAAATTCCAAAATTCATCATTTTTGTCAAATGATCGTGACTGATGTCGTATTAAATAATCAAAATCATGTTTTAATAAACAGAAGATAAAAAGTAATTTTTCGATAGTTATTAGCCTCTTTAAGGAAAATGAATGCATTTTTCCAATGTATGGCTTTTCACTGATGTCATAAAATTCCAGTATTTCTAGGATATTCCTAAATTCTAATATGACTTTTGTTATATCTTCGCTTACTCGGTAATATCATTCTAATTTTATACCTGTTTGGACAAAACTATTATGAAATTGGTGACACTTTTTTCAACTGATATTTAAAGAACCCGCAAGAATAAATTTTATATTTACTGTTAGATTTTATTATACCTGCCCATGTTTAGACAATAACAATAATATTGGAATTAATCAACTGATATATTAGAATCATTTCTCTCCAAGCAATAAGATAAAGCCACTAAACTAGTCATCTCAAAGTTCGCTGAAGAAACAGCACAGTATAAAGAAAAAAGCACCAAACTTAAAGTTTTCAGTCAAAATAATTATATTATTAGTAAGAGGAAAGATCAAAGTAAATTTTCATTATTAAAAAACACATACAAAAACTTTTTAATAAATTCTAATATGTGCGAAAGTTAGGTAAAAAATGTTTTGTTTTTTTTTCGTCAGCGATTAACCAGTTTACTATAGATAATGCAATATTATGCAACTCATTTTTCCGGTGAAAAATACATCAGTTTGGAAATTCTTGCAAAAATCAAATAATAGTAAGATTTTAATGAAACTTTCAGGATTTATATACAAATGAAGGAAATTATATTTGAATCATTATTTTTACAAAATCTTGGTAAAAATTATTTTTTTCACATTTGTTGCACCCCACCATGTAAATTTACGAAATTTAAAGAAATTAAATTTTATATCGAAAATTTATTACATTATTTAAATGAAGGACACTTTTGTGATTGTATACCATCTATTTTTTTAAAATGTTGAATGTTTTTCTAAAAATCTGTTTAGCAAAATAAAATTGCAGTAAATCTATGACATTATATAATTAGATAAGGTTTTAATTGCTTTTAATATATATATATATATATATATATATATATATATATAAGAACATTATAGTCTGAAGAAAAAACTGGAAAATTAGGTAAATTCTAGTCAGCCATACTAAGCGGTCATCAATGAATTCCCACTTACAGCCTATCAGCCTATCAGAACAATTGCCATGAAAATATTTATAAAGTAAACACAGGGATACTATGTTGTGATTGATGCCGAGATGATAGTTCGAAACCAAAAATATAGCGGATTCATTTGTTGGATTGTGTCTAGAATCTCAAAACGCACAGACGACCAGATTTAGAAACTATATTCAATGAAAGAACACTAGTGAACTTATAGAAATGCAAGATAGATTATGACTATAAAACTGTCTAGCACGTCACAGGGAATCAACTTAATTAGCATCAAACTTAGCAATAGATTCGATATAATATTTCAAGGCATATTTTTATTTATTATTACATTAGACCTTAAGTTTCATGACTACACATATTTGAATAGACATCCCAGTTTTTTTTTTAATCGTGTAAATCTACGCCAGCGGATGTGCGTTGTGGTACAGTGGATATCGGCTCGGAACGAGAAGACGGGGAGCCGAGTTCGAATTCCAGTTGAATCCATTGTATTCACTTACGCGCAAATACCCTTGGGAAAGGTATTAATCCGTCTCTTCCTTCCATTTATGGGTTAAATAGCAGGACAGATTGGGTTCTATAGCAGTGGTCGGCAACCAGTCTACCGCAGAAAGCAATGGCAACCTACTGCGGTATAATCTTCTGCCCAGTCATTCATGTCTCTTTCGAGACATGATCGCCCAGGCGTGTATCACGTATGGCACTTAACTAACTAAATCTATGCCAACCGGCCTGCAAATTAGAATCTGAAATAATAAAAAGAGTCTCCTGGCAGGGAAGGGTTAGAACCTATACCCCTGTTGCAGGGAGATAAAAACACCCTTAAGGTCAACGTTCACTTAGACCGCTCAGCTAAGTAACAGTTTCACATTGAAGCAAAGATCAATTAACCTATGTAACAAATACAAGATCTGAAAGACTTCGGTAGCTGAGAAACCTAATAGCATGCCGGACTTAGTGGTCGTTTTCCCTTACAATGACGATGCAAGTTCGAACCTTACTATAATCTACATTTCTTTGGAAAGCACTAGTGGACGTAAACTTAAACTGTTTAAAAACAGGGAATGTTTACTAAAATGCCTCTATACACGAAATAAAGCGTTTAGAATAATAAAAAGAACCTTTATTATAAATAAGATTACTGAAAAATGTCTTATATTTAAGCAAAGAAATTTAAGTTTCAGCTTCTAATATCCATTGAATCCAAGAAAATAATATATATTTGTACTAAATTATTTTGTTAGATTAAGGCTTTATTATCCATAAACAAATATATAAATGAATTTAAATACGAACGAAAGTAATATAATTAAATAACCTTATCTCATATGCTAAATAAAATAATTTGTCTTCATAATTTGTTTATATTCTTTAGCATTCATTAGATTTCAGGCATTGAGATTTCTTTGTTTCTGTCGTTTCAACGTTAACATTCCTTTTTTATTTCTCTACAAAGATATTCATAACTTGTGTATAGTTTTTCAATAAAATATTTTACATTTAATATAGCTGATACGGAAAGAAAACTACAAGAACTAAAAAGACAGATAAAAAAGTCAAAAGAAAGGGCTACAAGAAAACCGAATGTATGGGCATCAGCAAACGGAAAAGCCCAAAATGCCACATTCAGGTTGGGGATACTAAAATCAAGCAAATATAAAAATTTAAGTGCTTGGGAAATGTTCTAACAGAAAACGGAAAGTGTGATACTGAGATCCGAAGGCGAATTGGAATGGCCAAAGAAGAATTCTAGAGCTGATCAGTGAAAATTTTGCTAGAAACAAAGAAGAGATTTCTGGATTCTTATGTGATGTCTGTCCTTCAATATGGCAGTGAATGCTGGACAATATTATGGAGGAAAAACTTGAAGCAACGGAAATGTGGTCCTACAGAAGGATGCTGCGAATATCATGGATCGTGCCTATGATTAACGATGAGGTTTTAGAAAGGATGGAAACGAAAAGGAAATTAATACTGAGCTTTAGGAAGAGACAGCTGATGTTCTTGGGACATGTGATGAGGATGGAAGGCTTGAAGAATCTGATACTCACAGGATAGATAGAGGGAAAGAGAGACATGAGAATGCAGCGGATAACATATTTGAAGGGCCTGAACGGGTGGGTGGCAGATCGGGGTTTGGGTAATAGGAGAAATCGTGCTAAGAGCTACCACCAGGGATAGGGAGATGTGGAAAGCCATGACCGCCTACGTCCTGAATGGACATGGCACATAGAAGAAGATGAAAAAAATACTGCACGTTTTCTATTCTATCAATATTCCTAGACACGAGGGGATGTTTGATTAATATTGTAATTTTTAAGTCTTTTCTGTTAGTTTGGTAAATTGTGCAATATAAAGGCTCATGAATATAGACGTTGGTATGAAGATGATTTGTCGCAACCTGTGGCACTCAAAACGTCGTTACATCGAAAATAGAACAGCTTAACATGAAACAATCGTCAACTCTAAAGAGACTTTAATTAAAGAAACAATTTTACAGCCCATACTTCTTGATGTGCTGTGTCCCTTTAGAACAAAAGCAATCAAAGTTCTCCACAATCTCCTGTCAAGTTTCTAGTAATAAATTTTGTTTTTTCGTTATTTCCCCTAAACCCTATTATGCCATCTGTTTACTGAAACTCATCAATTATATTATGTGCTGTTTCTCTTACCATCAATCTGTCCTGTAAGTGTTAAAATTTCCAAGGCCTCTTTCCTTATTATGTACCATTAAATATCAAATATCTTTTTGATGTTAAATATAATTTTCTTTTTAATTCTGTTTTTTTTTTTTGAAAGCTCTAGTTACTCGCATGTTCGGTCCATGTTATCCTCAGCATCCTTCTGTAGATTAATATTTCTATTGCTTCAATTCTCTTCTACATATTTGAGGAGATTGTCCCACATTCTCTCATAAAAAAGGACAAATAACTCGTAACAGCTCAGGCAATCATGTCTCGAAAAAGACATTACTGACTAAGCAGAAAATTTTCCCCGCAGAAGTTTGCCATTATTTTCTGCAGTAGAATGGTTACAACGATGGCTATAGAACCCAATCTTCCCTGCTATTTAACCCATAGATCGAGGGAGAAGCAGCATATTAATAGTTTTCCCAGTGGTATTTGCGTGTAAGTGAATGCCACAAATTCTAACTGGGCTCTCCGATTTCTCGTCCCGAGCCGATATCCACTGCACCACATCCATAAATTTTTGTACTTGTTTGATTTGGTAACTCGATTTGTAATAAGCATTTTGGGATTATTCTTTTGCTAACAACCATACATGCTGTTTTCCATCCTGTATATATGCAAACCAAACATTCGTCCGTGCATGGAATACTGCTGCCATATATGGTCAGGCGCCAATGCTGTTCATCTCACTGTTCTCGACAGGCTCCAAAGGAGAATCAGTAATGCGATAGGTACCGACTTGGCGGCTCGACTACAGCCACTTCCCCACCGACGAGATGTGGCCTCCCTTTGTCTGTTCTATAAATACTTTCATGTATTCTGCTCCAGCGAACTTAAGTCACTGGTGCCTCCGCAACAGGTGTTTACTCGTGCAATCAGATTGGCAACTGGGGCCAACCCATTCACAGTTAGATTAACCAAATGCAGACGACAATTCTACTCCTGCAGCTTCTTCTCTCGCACTTCCCGCTTGTGGAACTCGATTCCATATTCTTGCTTTCCTGACGGCTCCAACCTCCAGAAATTTAAATGCAAGGTCAATACTCATCTATTACTCACTTGACTCTAGTTCTTTCACCACCCCGTATATCCTTTCCTTTCTCTCTACCTTTGCAACTGTCATCACACCTGTATTACCATCCTTTTCTTGCTCCTTTCTAACTATCTTCCTCTTCACTCTCTTCTAATTAATCTTTTTACAATTATGTAGCCCCCTGCACATCAGTGGCATTACCGCCTTGATCGAGGTGATACGATTAAAAAAAAGAAGCTTATGTTTCGTTCTTTCCTGTCGCTTTCATTCTGCTATCAACACTGCTATCTGTATATGTTATGTTATTCTGTAAATTTTTCTCATAACATTCTGAGCCGAGTTATTGCGTTCAATGTTCCAGCACTTTTGACGATCCCGCACTGTTCTTTCCATATCGCCGGTTTGATTCTGCTGTGCGCGCTATTCATCAGACATCGGATGACTGGTTTAGTTATATGGCGCATACTTCTAATCCCAAATATGACTCACACTATCATCTGTTGTCATCAATAGAGTGTTTAAATAATTTCATGTATTACCGAGCCTCTAAACCAAAAATAAATTTTATCAAATTAAACTTACATTTGGCACTAAATCTGTTGTTCAGAAACCAGTTTTCATCAATTATTTCGACCAACTTAGAAGTCTGTCTCTTAAATTTGGTAGTTTGTTTGATTCGATATCTCCCACTAATGTTATTAATCTAAATCAAAACTTATTGTGTGTGTGTGTGTGTGTGTGTGTGTATATATCCGTTACCTATAGACTCCGAAACGGCAGAACCAATTTTCTTTAAAATTTTCAGATTTGTACTATAGGCGTCTGCGAGTGTTTTAGCTGGGTTTGGAGTCGGGGTACCCCCGATAAATATCGAAAATCGATAATCGAAAAGATCGGGTTAGAGAAGGAGTAGTTCGATTTTAATCAAATTTGATACACTCAGAGACAAAGACATAAGAAACGATATTCAGAAGTTTCAAGGTTGCAGTTCTTACAATAGTGCAGAAAATCGATAATATATATATAAAAGGTAAAAGATGTGTGTCTGTTTATCTGCCTGTATGTCTATTTTTTCAGCCTTTTTATTTTAGTTTTTGTTTCGGGTTTGGCTCTAAGTAGGTATAATTGTAGTTCTTAGTCTCAGCCATGATACCATTTACCGAGAGTACTTAATTAACCTTCAAAATTCAGTTTACGACGAAAAAAACTTATTTGATATCAATACCAAGAAATCAAAATTTGACTTACATCCATTCATTTTTCTTTCAGTCTACGGTTTCGCTTTAACTGGAAACAACTATTGCTTTTTAGTCTTTCGTGCCAACGTCCAAAGAGTTTGAGTTCCAGAACCATGGATTAGTTTAAAGCTCTCATTACATCCGAGCTAACGCCGGGCTATACTGCTAGTATTCTACAATTTTCTTTTCAATTTTTGCAACTTTTTTTTTGCTTATTGAACACCTTTTTTGCTTATTTTAAGTTTTATCCAATCTATTTTTTCGAAATTCAAAACGCCAATCCTTTTTAGTCATTATCTTGCCAAAGCTTTATTTTCCTTTTTCAATGAGCGATTATATTTGTCCTACCTTTCCGTAATTTTTATTGCATCACATAACTTTACGACATCTGGTTTCTCTTGGGAATATCTTTTTGATGACCTATTGCAATTATTATATAGGTGAAATGAAAAAAAAATAGATCTCAACAATATTTTTTACATTTGATTCATGATGGAGAATTGTCGAGATATATAATAAAATTTGATAAATAATTGATAAGAATAAGGAAAATAAATACAAAAAGAAAGAAAAAGAAAGCACAAATATTTAAAGAAAATAGTAAATATTTGTAAATAAAAATATAATTTATGACGTTATTCAGGTATTACGGAGACTACAAAATTAAGTTGCTAAACCTTCATCAATTTTAATATTTTATTAAGTATAATGTTAGATAGAAAAAGTTACGTGTTATATACATCATGGTTCTGATTAATCGAATTGAATTTAATTCGATACCAAGGATATCGCCGAATTGTTTAATGCTGGAACGCCATCTTCAGGCGTGATAATTTCGTTCAAGCATGAAGAGACTGTCGCCACTTGGTGTTTATCTCAATGTCCATTTTTATATTTTCACACGCCCTATCCTTGATATTTAGCAGTTTTATTCAAATCAAACTACATTTTCTCTATTAACGTTATTCGGACTATTGTCTTAATCTTTGCTGCCATGTTTACGACGTTTCGGCCGTTGTACGCTCTAACCTTCTTCAGGTACTAAAAATTTCGATCCGAACATTTTATTACGATCACTGGGATATATCATACTCCTTCCATGTGCGAAGCCACTTCTGGTACCAATGAGTTATCTTCCTTTAACTTAACTCTTAACGTTATCTATTCAGCACTACTGTAGCCTGGTATTGAACTCACAACTCTTTAGGTAAATCACTGGAACTAACCAACGGTTATATCTACTGGGCCTTGAGGACAACAGCATATGAATTTCTGGGGCTTATGAACCTAATGTCTAAGTAACCATTTTTTACTAGAGTTAATATTGAAATCTTTGATGCTAATCATTTTCTCTAGCAATGAGAATCGGAATGATACACCCTAGTGATCGTAACAAAGGGTTCGGTTCAATATTCTTAGTACCTGAAGAATGCCGAAGTGTTTCTCTTTCTTTTTTTTCAAACGTAAAAACAAACGCGGATAAAAGTGTGTATCATTCTTGAAAAAAAAAAACACCTTTATTTTTAAAATTTTAGTTATTCTAAACTTCCAGTCGTGCGTTCTAAAAATCCCTATTGTACACTGAAAAAAAAATCGAACAATTATTTGATATAAAAAAACCTGTAGACACTGAAAGGTTGAAACCAAGGTTACGTAATTGACTGACTTCTAGATAAAAATATTTAAAAGCTTTACATTATATATCTATTGAGTCCTTTTTAATAAAACTGTATGCTGGTTTGGTTTAATTCTGACTAATAACTTATATATATATATATATATATATATATATATATATACTACTGGTGTTAATATAGGAGTGCTTTCCGAGGATCTTTTCCACTTTCCCTGATTCCGTATACGTCGTCTCTTGGCGTTGTTTATCCTCTCCACACTACATTTTCTTTTACGTTTTGAACTGATAGATCCAGTTTGTTTCTTCGCTATGATGACGCAAATGACAGTTGAATGGCTGACAACAACATCCGTAATCTCTCTGTGAGGCTTACTAGTGCGTTCGTGTAGTGTTACAATTTTCGTTGAATTTCTTGGAGTAACGTCCATCGCAGACAATGGCCGTAAGACAACTAATCGACAGTCGAGACGTAATAAAAATCTGATGCAATCACGCATGACGCAATATTTTCAAAAGGACAAACACATTTCAACATACACTCCAAAAAAAAGGTTTATATTACTGCACACCACTGAAAATGATCTAATATGAAGAAGATAAAAAAAAAGAATCGATTAAACCCTGTCACTCCAGTGAGTCTATGGTAAAAGAAAAGAAAACTAAAGCATTTGTTTCAGTTAATTTTTACAACGGTATATACATTAATAAATATGCATAGGATTCCTCGCCAAAAGCACGACACGGAGTTTCATGCACAACGCATTCTTCAAGTTCTGTGTATAAACTGAAAGTTACGTAATTTAAATTTTTGGTTATATGAAAGTTGGTCTAGTTATATATTATACTGGGATTAATTTTTTAAAAATATTGTTTGATATTTAAAACATGTGGAGTTTGCTTATAAGAAAAAATAATTTCGATTTGTTAATGAAATTTTATATTATTAATTATAAAGAGAGATTACTTGATTATTAAAACACAATTTATATTATATTAAAAATTAATCTGTATTAAAAAATAATTTGGATAAACATATTTAAGCAGGTATTTAAATTTATGTCTGCATATCATCATCAATTCATTTCTTTTGTTTAATAATGTAGGGGTGTTTAAAAGTTTTAACACTCACATACATACATACATACATACATACATACATACTCTCTCCTTCTATATATATATATATATATATATATATATAGAGAGAGAGAGAGAGAGAGAGAAATGTTTATAGGAACTTTTCACACCAGCAAATAATTTATTTTAAAGATTTCTAACAAAATATCTAAATTCTTTTCATAAGATAAATACATTGGAGTTCATAATTCTCGAACATGGAGTGGATCAAACAGATATCAGATAACATTGGCTAAATTATAAAATCTGATATGGGGATATAAATACAATTGTTTTAATGTCTAAGAAAATCTGGACAGTACAACTTTAAAATAAAATATGTAGCCAAATAAATTTTGAAGTTAAGTAATATTAACAGTACTAAAAAAAAATAAATATTCTGGAACTGAATCTGTAAAAAATAAACTAAATTTGTATCTTTGAAGGTGTGAGGTACACATTGTGTTTCGTGCGTAGAGTTCAAGAGAAATTTACATTGATTTTATTGACAGATTTCGGTGCAGTTTTTATTAATTGAAAAGCAAACTCTAATAAAATTTCACAATTTTTATTAAAATTCATTCCTTTCGTTTGTATGAGATAGAAAACAAAATAGAAAAATATGACGTCTTTATGTCATAGGAATATCTTTTTTGTTGTTTTGTTTTTCGTTAAAAATATATTAATTTGCATCAACGGGATGGATGGTCGGTAAAATAAAATAAAAACAAAACAACAAAAGAAAATAAACAACGAAAAATAATTAAAAAGTTCTTTCGTTTTTTCAAACTAATTATTTATGCCATTTTTGTTGTTAATGCGATCTCTTAGCCGATCCATTGAAGTACATGTTTAATGCATATGGCAACGGTTTGGAATATGAAATAATTTGGATTAGAAGGCTTGCTGCGAGCAGGGATATTGCTGCTTGTTTGATTTGCCACCAATTCCTGGAAACAGATCCCTCTTTGCAAACAGATTAAAGATATGGGGAATGTCAGACAATAGAGCAGCCTAAAAATGTCTGTTTGTTTAGTGGCATATCAACTCGTTACGGGTCATTGGATCCCAAAATATAAGTTCATCTTTTTCTCGCTCTGTTATTGAATACTCATATTTTAATAGACACTCCATATATTTATTAAACACGTCCCAGAGAGTGGTCATTTTTCTTTCATAAGATTTATATATACATATGTATGTGTGTGTGTGTGTGTGTGAGAGAGAGACAGAGAGAGACTATATATATATATATATATATATATATATATATATATATATATGCTTTCATATTGCTTGTATGTTCAAGTTGATGGATTCAGTTATGTATTTTTAAAGTCAACCTCGGGCCTTTTCAAGATCTGTGAAACGTTCAAAATTAGAAATCGTTGAACTGAGTTCAAATTCCAGTCGGGTTCGTTACATTCAATTACGTACAAACGCACCTAGAGAATTAAATATACCTTCCCCAGAGTTATAGGTTTAATAATAGGTCCTGTATCTTCAACATCAGTATTATTCTCACTAAATTAACGCAATATCTATTCGCCTATGTAAGTAGACAGATTAAATATTGCATTCAAGCATGAAACTGACTCTCATCGCTAGTTCTTGACTACAGTGTCATCTTTATATTTATATATGCTCTATCAGGAATATTGATCATTTATATATGTAATCGGATGTGCGTTGTGGTGCAGTGCAAATCGGGAAGCTAAGTTCGAATTCTAGTTGAATTTCTTGCATTCACTTACGCGCAAATACTCTTGAGAAAGGAATTAATCCGTCTCTTCCATCCAGTTATAGGTTAAATAACAGGACAGATTGAGTTCTATAGCCTTGGCAACCAGTCCACCGCAGAATGTAATGACAAACTATTGCCGGATAATTTTCTGCCCATTCAGTCATGTCTCTTTCGAGACATGATCGCCTAAGCGTGTGTCACGTATTGTACTTTGCTGACTGATATATGTAATCACACTTATAGATATATATTAGAATCATACAAACTTGGATGAAAGTGTTTTAAGATCTTTAAATAACTCCTCCACTAACTTTGAAAATTTTCGGTTGTTTAAAAATTCTAGTCGAGCATTCTTAATAATCCCTGTTCTACGTTTGCAAATCGTTTGAAAATTGCCTTAAGATACCGAATGGCTGAAACCAAGGTTGCGGAAATAATTAAATTCAAAATGAAAAATATTCAAAAGCTTTACAATATAGATGTATTGAGTAGTTTTTGATACAACTGGTCTAATTTAATTATGATCAAAAATTGACTTTTAATATATATATATATATATATATATATATATATATATATATATAGTCATCCGCAGACAGATCTGTTTCGCTGTATCACAGCTCATCAGTACGGTTAGACTCCGATTGCTTTTAACCTATGATTGAAACCCTATCGAATTGGCGTCAGTCGGCGATTCTATCTATGGGCTATGGACGTTCGGTAGAAGAAGGCAGACTTTTTAGCGTGTATATTGTCATTATACCTGCCCAATAGCCAGAATGCTCTAATCCGTTACTGAATGAGCGATATATATAATAAAAGACATTTAAACAAAGGCACCGGTTCAGGAATCTTATACATCTGTACGAAAAAAGAACAAAATAAAATGTTTGGTTTTGTTTCGCTGCATATCTGCCTGTATGGATCAGTTAAAAAGCCGAAATGTACGGGAATTTATTTTTGTGGAAATAATGGTTTCAGTGGTACAAGTTTTAATAATTAACCCATCACCTATGGTAGAGAAAAGGTGTGTTCATAACACTTGTATGTGTATTTAGTCTAAGTGGATATATCGAACCCAACTGGAATTGAAACTGTTCTTCGATTAAAATTCCGAGTCATTATCGTTCCACCACCCGCACACCTAAGCTTGCATCACATGGCATTCTCAGTTGGTCACCATTCTCGGGTATGGCCAAGCTCGACCTTGCATAACATCAGTGAATGTCCAAAAACAGGTGTTGGTGTTTCAACGTTATGTACCCATCAGCCTAAAAAAAAGAAAGATTTTTAAATCTGTGTCAGATGGTAGTTGTAAAGGCCACATTGCGTTTATTACTACTTGTCTCGGTTTGCACGAATCTAATTCTTTACCGCATGTGTACAGGTATTTAGACTTTAGTATTTAATACAGAAGGACACAAAAACTATAGAAAATGAGGGCAACACTATAGAAAACATTTTCTGGTGTACATCATTACATACAAAGAAAGACACGAAGAAAATTTCTTTTATTTGTTTGGGAGAATGTGCGTATATATACATGTACATACATGTGTAGGCGTTTATTTGACTACTTATCTATGAAGAAGAGGAAGAGAGAGGCATAAGTAAGAGTTCAGAATGCGATTTTATTAGCCTAACAACTGAGTGCATGCATGGCAGAGTGGAATCTTCACAAAAAATGACGTAAATCTGAGAACAAAGTAAGCACGAGGCAAAACCGCCCACACATCTGAAAGCTATGCGAATGCACGTTTAGAAGAAGATTTTGGTAATGGTTTAACTCTGTGGTTCGAATGACATCCTTACAGTGTTGCTGTTACGCAATCTCAAAGACATGCTAGTTTCTCCAAGAGGTTACACAGAAGCATTGTCAGTGTTGTAATATTCTTACGTTATATTAGCATTGATCGGAATATCAGCGTGACCATTATTCTCATCATAGTCATGTCTCTTGTTATGGTCATATTGTAGCTATTGGTATGGGGCCTTTGTTATTTCTCGAATATGGCGAGAAAAGCGGTAGGAATGTAATCGATAACTCGGTCTAATTTTGAGCGCTTGCCAGTCGACGTCGATCGATCGCGGTCGATCAGATCGATAAGGTAGACGAGCACGTACTTGCTGAAGCAAAAAAAGAGAGATGTCTGCAACATGCGCATTTTATTTATATATATTTTTTTTAATGTTTGTTCTTCAAAAAAATTAATACAAGAAAAAAACTAATAGATGTTAATCAGTGAAAATTTTATTTTTATATTTTCTGTGAATTTACCTTTAATAATTTCTTCGTTGTGAAAATCATTGAAACTATTTTCAGAAAAAAAAAAAATTCTCGAAAAATATACCAGTGTCACTCTTCTACACTTTTAAGACCTGTTATCTTAACATATACGAATCAACATATTTGTGTATACACGTATTTTTTATAGCTTACTTCATGGTTATGATCGTTACATTTCAAAGGTTTTTCGGAAGTTATCCCACCCTCACACAAATAGAATACGATTTCTGATTTTCAAATCAGGATGAAGCACATTATATTATACGTTTTAGCTTCACTTTTAGACCTGTTCATGAATTTGTTTTATCAGTGTCTTCTTCAACCATCTAATGAATCAGAAGATATTTGAAATGAAGATGTATCTTTGAACGTCATTTGAACCCATATCCTATACCTCAGGAGCTTCTTATTTCTTTCTAAAAACATATCCCGTCTTTTCTACTTGTCGACGAACGCCCACCTTTTCACTTATCTTCTGTTATTTTTTCGTGTTAGCTCGTTCAACATTCTTTAGTTCCACCATTTCTGATCTTCAACTAAAAGATCCGCCAAAGTTACACCCATTCTAGCGAACAACCCTAAGCGCTTCCAACAGCTGCTTCCCATGAACCGCTACTTTATGGACCCGACTCCCAAGAGGATGCTCCCCCAAAGTCTAGGGTTAACTTATTTTCGCACATATAGACTGTGTCGCTTACTATGTAATCTTCTACACAGTAGCGTTCGTAGAAGGAACACTATTATAAAAAACAAAAACAAAAACAAAAACAAAACAAAACAAAAACAAAATGAAAAACTGAAAAGTAGTTCGTTTTGTAAGGGATTAATTCCTCTTTATTACTGTTTAGGTGTTGTGCCTCTTCAGAACGTTCAGTTGATGCTTACCACAACAAGCAGCGTTTTGTTATGCTAAATAACTGACTATTTATCACCCTTTTTTTTTTTTCTCGGGCACACATTCGCTCAAAAGAACGTAAGGTATGTTCTTCAGTCTTTCCACTTTCTTCTCTTGCCTTTAATATTAGCGGAGTGTTACATTATCTCAGCTCTCTTTCCTTTTCTTTTCCAAGAAACTTCATCTGTTTCCCTTACTTTTCTTTTTTTTTTTTTTAATCATATCTCCGCGAGCAAGGCGGTAACGCCACTGATGCGCAGGGGGCTACGTAAGAGTGAAAAGATTGGAAAAGAAAAAGCCAGAAACCACATCCTAGACAGGGAACAAGGCATGAGCCTCTTCACCTGTTCAATAGACGTGGGTGGAGTGTGAACCGGGCGATAGTTTTGTCTATCTACTCCAATTGAAAAAAAAAAAGAAAGAAAACTGAAAAGAGTGAAAAAATTGGAAAAGAGAAAGTCGGAAACCACGTCCTAAACAGGGAACAAGGGACGAGCCTCTTCACCTGTTCAATAGACGTGGGTGGAATATGAACTAAGTCCATGTATTCCCATCATGAGTTGGTAGTAAATCACTGTATATACAGGGTGATTGAAAACTATCTGTTTTATGTAAGTGCCCAGCAAGCTTTAATGACTTAACGCCCTCTCACTTTTTCTTCAGGGTTGATTAAAGGAGCCAACCTACTATACAAAACCAAGATTTTGGGAGAACTTGAAGGGCAGATCCAAGAAGCTTTGTCTTCTAAATCACAAGAGTTCCTGGAGAATTTAGTTGACGCGATTCCTGGGCAGTTCGAGAAGCTGGTAATGAAAACTGAGCCTCAGGACCATGGATTAGTTTTAAAGCTTTCATTACACCCGAGCAACGCCGGGCTATACTGCTAGTTCTTTTTATAGTTTTAATTATAAAATGTAGAAAAATTCACATATTTTACTGGTGGTGATACACAATTAGAATTAGTGTTTGGATATATTTTTTATTTAATTTATTTAATACAAAAAATGTCAACTTTATTTGGATTTATTTTTTAAACTAGTAAAATTTGAAGTCATAAGAACAAATCGAATAATGTTATATGATTGTAGGCATATTTCCCAAATAGAGAAGAAAAATGATAATTTTTTCAAATAATGTACAAATGCACTGTGTATGGAATATTTTGACGGTATCATACTTTTAAAAGAATATTAAATTTAAATATTAATATTCAATTTGTTTCAATCTACTTTTTTTCATTACTTCTGTAACGTAAAAGAGTTAAAATTGTATGAGTTTAAAACGAATAGAAGCAGGAAAAACTTCCCTATATGGATTGAATTCTCTGATCAGTTCGAACGTTGTTTTCATGCCCGTGCATATTCACTATTTTCGCCGTTTTAGGCTAAAACCAAAGAGTAAAGCACTGTGAATGCAGAGACTGTAAGAAGATATCCCGATGTAGTGGTCCAGTGGATATCGGCTCGGAACAAGAAATCTGGGAGACGAGTTCGAATTCCAGTTGAATTCATTGCATTCACTTACGCGCAAATACCCTTGGGAAAGGTATTAATCCGTCTCTTCCTTCCATTTATGGGTTAAATAACAGGACAGATTGGGTTCTATAGCCTTGGTCGGCAACCAGTCTACCGCAGAATGCAATGGCAACCAACTGCGGGATAATCTTCTGCCCAGCCAGTCATGTCTCGAAAGAGACATGATCGCCCAAGCGTGTTTGACGTATGGCACTTAACTGACTGACTTAATTTTCGGAGGTTACTGCACTGGCTGAGGGCTTGCCATGTCAATATAAAAAATAATGAGATATATTTCTGAACAAATGAGGATAATTGCGATATTTTCTTTTCTGCTAAGTGCTTTTTATAATGAAGATCTAATTTGACTACATCGACTCGTTTTAAGAGCACATGCATGCACCCAATAAAAAAATTTAACATTCCACAGTAAATCATAAGTCAACCATGACAAGTTGTTGAAAAATTATGTCAAACGAAATTGTTTGTACTGTGATTAAAAATAAGTCATAATACAAATTATTGAATAAGATTAAAAGAGAAAGAAATTGCTCAACAAAACAAGGTGCTTTTTTCAATACACAAATATATTGACTTGTGTTATCAAAGCTTCTATATTGGCGTCTAGTTTTCCAGAAAACAGAAAAATATCAGACGCGAACAAAAGTCAAGATCTAACAAAAATAGCCACCTAAATAAGTAAAGCATAAGCAAAAAAAAAAAGATTAAAAGGAAAACTATTCAACAGAGAGGAAGAAAACGCCTCGATCGAGGGTTGCGCAGACAGAATTTCGAGTGGATTGAACATAACCAAAGTTTAAAGGACAATATCTGACAGCAATAGCATCTTAAAGTTGTTCTAATTATTTCTCCATTACGAAGAGTGAAAGGAACTTCCTTGCCGGCAAAATGTTTTCGCTGATAATCAAAGTTCAATACACAAATCATTACATGCAAACACACATATACACACAATAGTCTTATATGTTTAATAATACAATTATATATATATATATATATATATATATATATATATATATAGTAACAAAGTTATAGAACACGTAGGTGTTTTTTACCTGCTGTTCATACATTTACTTTTATAAAGAGTGCTCGATACAGCGTAGAGCATTATATTGCAACGGTTTATAAATTCATAGTATCACTACACAAAAGTTTTCGTGTTTCGAAGATACTACGTGCGCTTCTCATCGGGTGATAAGTTGAAAATTTTTGTGTAGTGACTTTATAAACCATTGTAAAGACCATTACAATATATATATATATATATATAGTGTATAGAGGCAGTAAATAATTTTCTAAACATATACTGTTAAATATAAGAGACAATGAATGTCTATTATGTTTAATAATGAGCTGTTCTCAAGATCGTATTTTGGCTTTACTTTCAGTTAAGAAAGCTTGGAACCAACTTAATAAAACATTATCCAAATGTTGAAGAATTTTTGTCTTTAAAGCCAAAATTATGATGTTTAGAACGGCTCATGATTAAACATAATAGACATATATATATATATATATATATATATATATATATGTATATATATAAAACTTTCAATACCAAAAAAAGACAATTTATTTTAGTAAAGACAATCTTTCATTTTGCAATTATAATAGTCCTTTTAAATATGTTTCATTAGTGTGTTCACACACACACACACACACACACACACACACACACACACACACACACACATATATATATATATATATATATATATATATATATATATAAAACTTTCAATACCAAAAAAAGACAATTTATTTTAGTAAAGACAATCTTTCATTTTGCGATTATAATAGTCCTTTTAAAGATGTTTCATTAGTGTGTTCATATATATATATATATATATATATATATATAAAAGTAAAATTATATATAAGAAATTATTCTTTATTATATAGCCTTTTTTACAGACGTTTCATTAATGTGTGTTCATGTATACAAACACACCCACACACACATATATAGATATATTGTGTGCGCGTAGGCAGCATTTTTTCATTGATGCACGTGTCATTAAATATTATAAACAAGTTTTGTCTTTTTATTTCATGTAATTTCTTTTATATATATATCATTAAATAAAGAAAAAGTTACAATATTCATACCTAATTTTTTTATAATCCAATCTAGGCTTTCGACGTACATAAGCCATTTTACAAAGATGTCAGTTACGTTATAGTATAACAATCCACGGACAAACAATAATTAGTCTTGTTTTTTATATGAAATATTTCCAAGCATCGACAAACTCGTGCATACAAGACGTTAGAAGCGAACATCGTACGACAGCTCATGACGTCAAAAATGACCAGCGAGAGTGAAAACAAGAAATATTAAGTATGGGAAGCCATTGGAATAAACCGATGGCATCTGTTATAAATTATAGGCATTTGAGAATATTTGTGGATATTTCATAATTTATTCCGTTCAGGTTAGGTTTCAACTGTTTTATATATATAACTTCAAGAATTTTTAGTTTTGTTTATTGTTTCATGATTAAGTATAGTTGTGTCTTTAAGAATTGTTTAAGTGGCCAGGCATGTTGTTTTGAATGCCTAAAAATTTTAGAATTATTGTTCAAATATAGTAACAAGTGTCGTGAAAGCCAGCTTGTGGTGTGACCAACATAAATATTATTTAATCCGTTGGAGATACAATCTCCCAAAGGACACTTGAATTTGTAAACTATGTTGTTTTTTTTGTTGTTTTTTTTTTGCAAATCACTAACGGGGGGAGAAGAATCATTGTTAAAAATTGAGATAGATATAACGGATTTAGAGTACTATATGATGAACTTAAAATTTGCTGTGATCTGTTGTAGATATATTAGTATTTACTAAAAAAAAAACACAAAATAGTTGAAACTCAACCTGAAATTTTTTAGGTTATTGTTAGCTACACAATGTTTTGAGGTATTTAATGATTCAGACTCTGGTATCAAATGTTTATCTTTGTAACTTACATATATACGAAGGTACATTATCAGAAAAGTCGTTAGTTCTATTTAGGCAAAACTATCAAATTTTGAAATGAAAATCTATGCTTATGAAAATGTTTATTTTTGTTACTTGTTTATCAAGAACAACTTTAAATATGCAACCGATTTTTTTCATTTTTTAAAGATTATTTCACTTCAAAGAACGTGATTAAATCCATTAAAATGGTATGATCTACCGAGAATAAATGAAACATAGGACAATAAAAAGAATTTTAAAGATATAAAATGAAGACTGACATTGCATTTAAACTTTTGAAAGTCGTATTTGACTCGACAGCAGGAAGCGTTTTCTGCATGCGAGAGGTACGGAGAAGTTGTTAGTATAGAAATTACGGTTCTATCTTGCAGTTTCAAATTAACAATTTTGAGACCAAACTTAAAATCTGCTACTGCCCCTTAAATATCAAAGAGGAAAAACAATTACCAAACAATTACCGGGAAAATATTTATAACGATTGCACAGGAAAAAGGGAAGTTATATTTATCTTTTCATAGTGACGTTTCGAATAACAAAGAAATAAGATGTTCTGCATAGACGGCTTCGCTGATAAGAGTTTTTCCATAAATTATTCATAAATATAGATTTTTGTATGAATATTTAATTTAGTATTAAAATGCATCAATCATATTAAAAAAAAAAAGATAGAATTAAATTTCGTTTGTAGTCTGCTTTGTTTACACAGAAACGACTAAAATGATTCGGCGACTAAATAATTGAAAAGTGAAAGTGATTAACAAGTGGGAAATAAAGAAAACAAAGAAAAAATATGTTTTATTTCGTCGTTCAAAAATCAAGCTGCCTATTGACACAACAGATCAGTTTTAAGAAATATGGTCATATCTTTTCAGCAAGTCCTTCAACATTCGTTTGTTTATGCAAGGTGAATAGTCTCCTCATACTTTCATCTTCAAAATGTTAAAAGTTCATTCGTTCTCAAATCCAAAACAAATGACTGATCGATGCTAATTATTTGACTTTTTTTTTTTTTGCGGCGCCATTTCTTTGTCTTAACGTTTGCATCAATCGCTTGCCTCTGTATTTCTATTAAGATTAATTCCTTTAATGTCTTTCCCTATTATAGCTTTACATACAACGCAAATGGTCAACTTTGTCTTTTGCTAATTCAATCCGCTAATCGAATTCCAGTTTTCATTCTTTCCTGTCGGCTCAGTCGTATTCTCTTCAATAGATTTTTTTCTTTTTTAGATTCTGGTTTATTTTTCTCTTGATCATTTTTTTTCTTTTGTCTCACTTGTTGCATTTTTATCTTTTATGCTTATCCTTGTTCCCAGCTGAATTTTCGTTATGTTTTTCTTTGAATATCTTTGATCGGTATCAAATCGTTTCTCTTTTTTTTTATACGCGGTGATTTTTTATTCTTTCCCGCTTCTTTTCTCCTCATCATTTTTTCCCTTCTTTCGACTAAGTTTTCTCTCTATGCAACATCTTTATACACATCTTCATCTCTTTGTTACTCATGGATATCTTTCTTTTCCTTGCTTTCAGCTCGAGTTCTTGTTACTAGCTGATTCATTTATCAGTCTTCTAGTACGTACTTTATTCACAATTTAATTTTGCCACCATCTTGATTCTTCTCTTCAGGTCTACTGTCTCCCAGTTACTCGACAATCTTTTCATCTTTGCCATTATTTCCTTCCTTTCGTCGTTTCTTTAATATTTCTTCTTAGCATCATCTTTTCTTACTTAGCATATATCTACAAAAATATTATCATGTCTTGCGCTTTACCCACGGTCGCTTTTTTCAAATTACAATGATTATACGTTCAAAATAGTTCTTTCTATGAATGAGAAATTCAAGAAAAAACGATGGAAATTTCACGTGCTTAATAATGGTTAACTAAAAAACTTTTCACTTTTTTAAAACGAAATGTTACTCAATAGAAAGATCAAGAATCGCTCAACATTGAAGGTTAAAATAAGCAACCGTTTCTGCTGAACGAAGAGTGTGATATGAATAGAAAAGACGGTGGTAGGAAAAGAAGATCAGGAGAGAATATGACGATTGACTCGGAGATACCATGCTTCACTTTCGCAAAGTTGCAATTCTTTGAAATAGGGGTAGGCAATTCTGAGAGGACTAGAAGTCCTGTCAGGATTCGTAATTGGCGGCCACAATCTGAACAATATAAGATACGCACATGGTACAATGCTGATAGCAGACATTGAAAGGAAACTACAAGGTCATCTACAGAAAGCAGTTAAGGAAAGCAAAAAAGAGGCTAAACAAACTACAAGCAAAATGAATGCATGGTCATCAGTAAAACGTGGAGCCTAAAATGCCAGCCACAATTCTGGGATACTGAAATCAACCAGCTACAGAAGTTGAAATATCTGAGAAGTGTTCTAACAGAGAGCGCAAAGTGCGACACTGAGATGCGAATGCGTATTTTGCATGGTCAAAGATGCGTTCTAAAGGCCGAGTAGATTATTGAGAGGAAGAAAAATTTAGTTGGAATCAAAGAAGTGAGTACTGGATTGTTATGTGATGTCTGTCCTTTAGTATGGCAACAAATGCTAGACGATCACATCAAAGATGAAGAAAGACTTGACGGAACCGAAATGTCGTTCTACTGAAGGATGCTGAGGATACCATGGACCTAAAATCTTAGGAAAGACGAGATCTTGGAGAGGATGAAAACGAAAAAAAAATCTTATATTTAATATCAGGAAACGACTGCTGATGTTTCTTGGATATGTAATGAGAAAGGAGGGCTTAGAGAATCTGATAATCTAAATATCTTCAAGTGTAATGTTAACCATTGTGTGTACAATATAACCTCATCAGCTGCACTTCTTACATCCTTTAGTCACGCTCATACAACACCAATCAGTAAATCTACCTTTAGAGACTCTTTAGCCTTGTAGTGAGTTAGCGTAAAATAAAGATCATCACCAAATTTAAGTATATCTTTTTTATCCTTATCAACACAAAATATGCGACAATACATATTTCTTTCATAAATCTCTCTCTCATATATATATATATATATATATATATATATATATTGTGTGTATTTTGGCAGCATTTTTTCATTAATGCAGGTTTCATTGAATAATATAGACAAGTTTTGTCTATTAATTTTGTGTAGGATCCGTTCATACCGTCTGATATACTTGATGGTGATGTCATTGAAAGAAAACAAAAAATCACAGTATTTGTTGAATTTTTTATCGGGTCTAAGCTTTCGGCTCACATAAGCCATTATCAAAGAGTAAATATTAACACACAGTAAACATAGAACATTTAAGCTATTAACAATAAAGATAATTGAATTGAAAATATAAGTCCATCCCTACTGTGGCGGATGGCCGAAGACAGTGACAAAATAGTGGTCTTGTGGTCCCTGGTCTGATTACAGACATTTGAGTACGTTATTGGAAATATCGAAATTGATTGTATTCAAACCAGGTTTAAATTGTTTAATGTAGAGTGCTTCGAGAATTTTTAGTTTCTGCTTATTATTTTCTTGTTTGAGTATGTACGTGTTATCAACAAAAGTTTTTCTCAGAAGTGTGCGTTGATAACCGTGTTGTTCTAAATGACGGAATATATTTGAATTTTTATTTAAGTGCAACGTTAGACGCCGTGAGAGCGAATTTGTGGTGTGGCCGATATATATATATATCAGCCAGAGTGCTTCAGAAATTGAAGAGTTTTTGTGATTACCTCCCGTAGAGTTTCCTTTCTGTTGGAATCTTGAATTTTAAATAATTATTTCAAAACGTTGAAATTTTGCGGTACTTTTTTCCGTTGTAGATATTCTTACGAGTACGTATAATTCTTACGAGTACGTATAAAGAATAAAAATAGTACCTTTTTTAATCTATATTAGTATCTCATTTGCAACCAGATCACAACTCTATGGTATTATTAATGATCGGTGCCTTCTTACCAGGGTGTCTTAAAGTAATTAGGTATCTCACCGTAATGAATTAGGAATCAATTAATACATATTCAAGACTGAATGGTAGGACACTACAATTAAAATTTACTTGACACCTATTACAACAGAAAGCGTCTCGTTTGTAATGCATTTCAGAGTTTAATTTGGAAATCCTTGCAAAGTGAGAATTTGCGTTCCACGTGATATTTAGCTCGTAATATTTGCTACAGTCTTTTGATTAGAAATGACAACTTTTAATTTCTGCATAGTGCTGTTAAAGGTAATGTCAATAAAAGAAATAACAAAAAATAAAAAATAAAAAAAAAATAAAAGAAACCAGTACATATGTACTAAAACCGGCATTCCCTCCACAGAAGTTTTTGTTTCGTGTCTGGTAAAATGTGAAAGGTGTCGTCCAGCTACTGAAACTTGGAAGGACCATCACTGAAAATGTCTAGTGTCAGCACCTTCATGGGTCAACCGAAAACTTACGAATTTATACTGCTTTGTTTAACAAAAATGTGTTATTCTTCAGTATGACGAAACAGGGTCGCACTCAGTAAAACAAAACCAAGAAAAAAATCGTTAGGTTGCTAGTTTTTATTTACTTTCTTCCAATTCACTTAGCGATTTTTAATTTGCTTCGATCGTCAGAATATTTTATAAGTGCCAGAACAATTATAATCTTTATTGAAAATCTTACATTTTTTCCAGGTTGAATCAAAAATTTGCCTTCCCGTTGTGTGGCTGTCATTGAAAATGAAAATGATGACATTTTTGATGTTTAAATAAATTTAATTTACGTTTGTGTTTTCATCTTTTCTGAGAAACTAATTACTGTCCGTACACCACAATATGGAAATATATGCTTTATTAATCTACGAGAATGCTACAAATGGGAAACAGCCAATGAGGATTTTCATCAATTCAATAAAAAAAAAAGACAAAAGAAACAATCAACAATTTTGTTATTCTCTCCTTATTTGTACTATTTAGCAAATTTGATATGGAGGCTTTCTTTCATACATTTTTTAAAATTTTATGTTCCTTCTGGACTTAGATGACCATGGCTCTCCAGACATTTCATTTCGTTATTAACTGAGAATTTGCAATGAATATTGGAAGAAGATGATAGAGTGATTCATTTTCTCCACGGTCTAAAATTTAGAGTTTTCTTCCTCTTAACCTTGGATAGCTCCTAAAGAGTCGAGTCTATTCTGGGATTTAATCTACACCCCTGTGCAAATTAACTGAAACAACTGCTTTAGTTTCCTTTCTTTTACCATACGATCAGCTTTAGATGCACTAGAGTTTCAGTATGTAATCGATTTCTTTCTTTTTTTTTTGTCTCAGATTAGGTCATTTTCAACGATGTGCAGTAATATGAATCTATTTTCGGGATGTATAATGAAATTTGTTTGACCTTGAAAATTACTGCGTCATCCCTGATTGCATCAGATTTCCATCATACCCAGACACTTATCTCGACTGTCGATTAGCTGTCCTACAGCCATTGTCTGCGATTGACGTTACTCCAAGTAAGCATACGAAAATTGTAACGCTACACGAACACACTGGCATGCCATACAGATACATGGCGGATATTGGTCGTGTCAGACTTTCAGCTGTCCGTCCTGTCATGAAGGCGAAGAAACAAACTGGTTCCATCAGTCCAAAACGTAAAGGAAAATGCAGTTGGAAGAGAAAAACGACGCCAAGTGACTTTCAGAGAAAGTGTGAAAAATACTCGGTAGACGTTATTCCTTTTAATTCAGTTAATTTGCACAATGGTGCATATTTGAGGGAAGAACTGGTAACGATGACACTTCCTGCAGTTATGACTGTTACAGTCGTTCTGGACAGCCATTCAAACAAAGTTTTTCTTCTTTAATGACGAATTGTTTGCGCTAATAATACCAGCATAATATCTGACTTGAAAGAAAAAGTTAATTTCTATTTTAAAATATCAAATTTTGTACATTTGTGTTTATTGTTCTATCAAATTATGTATTGTGAAAAGAATAAAATATGAACAAGACTTAAGAAGATAGAAGATGGCAGTTGATGGCATTTAAACATTTGGAGACTTTATTAGGAAAGCAAGTAAATAGAAGGGAGTTTCAAGGGTGGGATGTGCGAGGTAAGAAACTATTGGAGTAGAATTGGCGGTTATATTTAAGTATTTCAACAGTAAAAGGGTGGACTTAAATGCCAAACTAGTAGATAGCTTGAATTCATGGTGTCGATTGCGGTAGATTGGTTGCCAACTAAGGCTAAAGAACCCATTCTGTCCTATTATTTAACCTCTAACTAGAGGGAAGAGACGGATTAATACCTTTTCCAAAAGATATTTGTGCGTAAGTGAATGCAAGGAATTCAGATGGAATTCGAACTCAGCTGACAGGTTTCTCCTTCCACTGCACCACAATGCACATCCAAATAAAGGGTACTGTTCGAAATTACCTGAAATTTACCCTGACCAAACGTTGTCATACTGACAATGAGGGGATGTTTGGAAATAACGTAAATATAGATATCTGGATGTTCGTCATTTCCCAGCTTCTTAGGAGAAATCTTTGGCAGACATTTCGTTTCACCATTTACGTTTCCATCCATTGAAACTACCAACCTGAAGTTCAGAGTTAGATGTACATTTTTATGTAGCTCTAGTAATCAATACAAATGTGTACTTGTAAAATATATACAATATTGAAACTGCACGTGTATCTCGGGGCCTACATTTCCCACGCGTGTACTCAAAACTGATGTGCAATGCAATCAAAACACCAACACACAAATTACACAGATGTAATGTCTTTGCTTAAGCGGATTCGAGCTTTATTTAGCATGCATTGTTGGCGCCACATCGTCCATGAAAGAATCCGCTGTACGTTATTACAGCTATTGACATTTTTCTTAGATAAAATAATCAACACCCCGATTCGTCATGGCCGACCGCTTCCTTAACTTTTCAGAAACATTTCCCTTTCTTCCAGCAATTCTCAGTTTCTGAATGGACGCCGTAGTGTCCCCGGTTAGTTGCCCTGTAACACGTACAGATTAAATATTAATTCACTCTTCAATAAAACCAGCTTACTTGGTCAAGATCCTTCTACTGAAGGACAGAAATCCGAATGTAAAATGCATGTCATATTCGTCATTTTGAATCTTGACATTTTTAAAATTTAAAGTGTGGAGCACCCGGTAAACTTCATTCTCAATAAAAAACGAAAAAAATTATTTGAGAATTAAATTGCTTACCAACGTCACACGATGAAGCAAGTTTACCTGGTATTATATTTGGTTTTCTATGACGTAAGTAAACAAATGTAAGGATGAACAAGATTACGACAATAATGATCTTCGTGAAAACTTACTACCTCTTACTATCTTCTATCTTTCCGAGGTAACTATTGGAAATTAAATATTGAATTGTTCATACGTGCCACAACATCGATTCATAAAAACGTACGTCAAACATTAGAAAACTCGGCTTATGGGCACACTCACGTTAAAACACCGGTTCTCATACGAACGTTGATGCTAGGCGGCATCGAGATTTATCAATAAGATGGATGACGACCTCGGAATACCAAGTGCTGTAGGCTTGGATGCGCAGAAAGAGTAATGGGTAATGGCACTAAATTGTTTTAGGGCAGAGTTTAATTTCCTTTTAGATTTGTTATATTCAAGTACGCGCATATCATTTTGGGAAAAGTATGGATACTCCTGTTCTCCAACAGCTATAGGTTAATTAGTAAAACTTGTATATAAAATAAATCTTAGAATTTCTGGTTTAAATAACCTGCAAATAATAAGTAATAGAAAAAAAATCCTTTCAAAATATATATTTAGAAGATTATAAATGAAAGTCTCATCACTCTAACCTGATCGCCTGTCGAATAATCCATTGACTTATGGCCATATCACGTTGAATACACCGGTTCTCGCTCGATCATCGAAGTCAAGCAACGTTGAGCCTGGTCAGTACTTAGATGGGTGACCGCTTGGGAATACCAGGTGCTGTAAGCGTTTAGTGACGGATGTGCGTTGTGGTGCAGTGGATATTGGCTCGGAAAGAGAAATCGGTGAGCCGAGTTCGAATTCAAGTTGAATAACCTGCATTCACTTAAGCACTGGTACCCTTGGGAAAGGTATTAATCCGTCCCTTTCTATCCAGTTATGGGTTAAATAACAGGGTAGAACTTGAGGCCCTTAAAAACGACTCCCAATGAATCTTCGTACTCGAAAAGAAAAATGTATTACTAGACACAAAACTTATGTAAAAACAATAAATTGTTGAAAGAAAAAGGTATTATTGCAATATTTTAACCAAGAAATTTCTTATTGCTTTACTTCATTAGAATATCTTCTTTACTCTTCCAGGTTTAATAACTTGTCCCGCTCTTTTCCAGGTTTAATATAATCTTAAGAATATTATTTTCATGTGTGCATTTTTTCATGTAATCTTTGATTTTTCCAGGTATTGCTATTAAGTTAATATAAATTCAATGCTGAAAACCGCATTCAAAAATATTAAAAAGAAAAAAGTTTACATGCAATTGATTAAAAAAAAACATTAAAAAAGAATTGATTATTGAAAATTCTGATAAGCAGTTCTAATAAAATGATAAGTGATAAGCAAAGTTTGATTGACAATAATGATAAAAGATATAATCAGAATTTAAACGTTGAAAACCGCATGCAAAAATATTAAACAAAAAAATAGTTATAAATAATAAGAATTATTATTAGAAGCGTTAGTCACTCACTCACTTATGTACTTATATAGGTAAACTCTCTTTTCAGACTTCACATATTTTGATGTAAACTTTTTCTTCTGAACCAAAATACAAATATTTTTTCAAAATTTAGCTAAGGAAGTGTCCTATCTATCTCTGTAAACTGTTTGAAATTTGGTTAAGAACTGAATTAGTGGTGAAGCTTGAAAGCTGCCTAGATTCACTTAATGTCGAACTGCACACAATTTGTTAAACATTTTTAATAGATTCTTGTATTTGAGTAGATATTCTATTTTTTCATACAGTTTATTTATTTATCACTACCTGCCTTAATAATTGCGAAAATTGTTCAGAAAATATGCATCCTTCGCATATTTTCATAAGATTTCTCGATTATTTAGGTTGGTGGATATGAATAAATATTTCATTTAATTATAAAAATCAGAATATCTACTCAGAAAGAGAATTCATTACAAATGATGTTTAAATAAATAAATTAAAAATATGTTAGAGTTAATACATTTCGTAAAAAAATTCGTATATATATATATATATATATACATACATATATTGTTAAATATAAGAAACAATGAATGTCTATTATGTTTAATCATGAGCCGTTCTAAACATCATAATTTGGCTTTAATTTCAGATGAAAATAAAGACAAAAATTGTCCAACATTTGGATGTTTTTTTTTTATTATGCTGGTTCTAAGCTTTCGGCTCACATGATTAAACATAATAGACATTCATTGTCTGTTATATTCAACAGTATATGTTTAGAAAATTATCTACTGCCTCGATACACACACACACACACACACACACACACACACACACACACACACATATATATGTATATATATATATATATATATATATATATATATATAATTTACAGTAAGTTTTACCTTGTGCAAAGCCTGAGAGCCACGTAAGCTAGAGTGTTAAAGAGAGATTTTATGAAGATAGGAAGGGAAGATAACTTAACACTAGAAATTTTTATGACTGTAACGATCGCGAGAAACATCCACTTAAGAATCGGTTTCACAAAACAGCAGTTTGCGGAATAAAGCTATTTGAGTGCAATTTACTCCTCATCAATAGAATATATTACGTGTTTAGTAGAAAACACCGAAAGCTATAGTTACAGAGAGAGAGAGAGAGAGAGAGAGAGAGAGAGAGAGAGAGAGAGAGTGGGGGGGGGGTGACGAATGACTTTTACCGTTAAGGAAATTTCATATGCACTGACAATGAGGATGCATGCATACATTCCGTGCAGGCTGCTCTTCTAATCAAAATATCACACAAGAAAATTAAAGAAAGCCAAAATTTACTGTGCTCACTAAAAGTTCAGTTTTCCCACCTAGCTTACTTTGCCTTGGACCGGAAATAGATGTCACACCTTAAATAAGATTGTCTTTATATAGAAGAATGGCCGGATAAACGCTGCTGGTCGAATTAAGAGCTTTACTTCTGCTATTCCACACTTATTTCCAAATTACCGTCATGTTCCTTACTTCACCTACTCATCTTGTACTTTGGTAACAAGCAGACTACTTGCCTCTTTTTCGTTAACACCTTTGATACTTACATTTAGTAAAAGAAAACCTTCTCGCACACAAGAGCCAGAAAAAAGAAGAAGCAAGAAACAACTTACAGAAATCCTTGAAAAACAGAAAATGAAGAAACACAGGGTATGGCAGAAATACCTCCCACATTTTAAACTCTCACTTGCATGGTGCTCCTGGACTTTGCCAACGAGCAATAGTGTTTTCATCTAGCAAAACTCTTACCATTTATTTTTCTTAGCATCAGTTACCATTATGGCTTGAACCGATGAACACCGTGCGTTTCCTGTTGAAACGTTTTTAAGTTTCAAGACAAATGATTTTGTATTACAACGCAGAGAACTTTATGTGCAAATTTCATGTTACGTCGAAATGATGCTATTTGGAATAGAAAATACTGCTATTGGTTGATCATTTCACAAGTTCAGTGCTTTAAAGAAAGATATCAAAGCGACGGAACTCTAGAAAAATATACAGGCTGGAGAAATTGCATAAACAATGTATCGAAAATGAAAGCCAACATTTGAAGGATGCTATTTTCAAAATCAAATAAATAAAAACGATAGGCCTTTGTTTACACAAGAACAAAATATTTAAGTGCTGTAACCTACAAAATATGGGAATTATTTCTGTTTCACTCTGTACAAAGAAAAGGTCTCCAATATTAATTCATGATCTTGTTATCTCTGCTTCCCTGTCTTTTCCACTGCTGTAAAATTGCTTCCCAGTGCCTTTTTCTATAAATATGGGGATTAGCAATTACGAATAGTTATTCTTGTACTAATAATATGCATAAAATTATTAGCTCCTACGATAACCAAATTTTGAAAAAGTTCAGTGACTCCATTACAGAAAATAGGATTATACCCACTTTAATTGTAGATCCAGAGAAAACTGGTTCAAGGTAAATATAGATCTACAAATGTGATCTATCAAGCTATCGTCTACCTTAAAGAAAGCAAAGAAAAACATATCATTTACATCGGAATTTCGGTGGGGATTTGGAAACAAAGACATTATGCACACAATCACTACTTTAGTAATCCTAATTCAAGGCATCAGACAGGCTTCTCTCGAAAAATATTGGGAATTGAAAGAGAATGACCCAAATCCCCAGGAAACGTTGAGGTTGATAGGCACGGCACGTAATCTTAATAGTCTTGAAAATAAATGTAATCTATGTTTAATAGAAAAAAATAAGATTTTGAAGTTTCAGTATCAGAATGTACTTCTGAATAAACGTAAAGAAATCATTAATATGTGTCGTAAATGGTGATTCAGTGACCTTTTCCCTCCTACCTACCACTACTAACCCAATGGTCGAGCCACATGCCTTCCACTACCAAAAGAGAATTTACTACAACGATCCCCCTGGCTTAAACCTATAGTAACCAACATGCCTCACCCCTTACTTTACGATGCCAAGCTTCCGGAATAAAAATTTTCCCCCATTCATTGATTAAACGGGGTTGACAATGCATGTCTTGAACTGACAAGTTGAAATAGCTATTTCCCCTAAATATTATCTGAATTTACACACACATATATATATATATATATATATATATATATATATATATATATATATACACTACTACTAAAAAAAAAGAAGAATTGTTGCCAGATGACATTAAAATAAGGATAGAAAAAAAGCTCAAAATTCAAATATCTACCTACGTAGTAAATTAAAGTGCTCAACATTTATTTTTTTAATACTTTTATGATAATCGGATGAGCTCTTCGCTGAGTTACCTTGACTTTATGAATATAAGCGAAGTACAACAAGGTCTCATTCATATAAAGTTGAACTGGCTAGATGTAACTGTAAGTTCTATGCTAACAGTTACTTTTTCTCGTTTGTAAAACTCCCATCAGGCTCAATTCTTTCCAGCAAAGTTTAATCTTCAAAAATATAAATGTAATGCCAATCACTTTTTACTGTACTCCTGATTGCTTTTTCTGCTGTCGCTCCTTAGTAATGTTTCTGTTTTCTAATTACTACATACCCAGTAACCCCTTGTGTCTTAGTTGCTTTACTGCTTTGCTTGGAGTGAACTTAATAATAAGAAGAAAAAATAGAACATAAAATAATATTAAGACTTGCGTAATTGTAAGTTTATTATTATACTTATTCAGAAATCCCAGTTGCGAATAGCAAATAATAATATATATTAAATGTGTTTGACCCACGCCTCTGAAAATATAAATCATTTAATTTTTAACCTGGCTCCCTTCCCACATGTATTTACGCTTGTTACTAGATTGGCATCAGGATCCCATCATTTTACCCTCGAAATTGTTAAATGTAACCATTTCTTCTACTCTAACAGTTTCTTTTCTCGCGCTTCCCGTTTGTGGACCTCCCTTCCATTTGTCTGCTTCTTTGATAGATACACTCTCCAAAAGTTTAAATTCAACCTCAATTGCAATCTTCTTCCACCTTGATTGCAATCCATATCTTATCCTTTCTTCAACACCCCTATACCTTGTTTTTCTCTCACTGTAACGCACTGCGCACCAGCGGTGGTCCTGCCTTACTGGGGTGGGTGGGGGTAATGATTATATAAAAAAAGTATCACTTTTGGTATTATATATTGAGAATTCTCTTGATCGGTTGAGAAATGTAAAATACATCATTGTAAATATTTGAAGATTACACTCATATCTTCGGCTAAGCTTGTTGTGGTACAGTGGATATCGGCTCAGAACGAGAAACCTGGGAGCCGAGTTCGAATTCCAGTTGAATCCATTGTATTCACTTACGCGCAAATACCCTTGGGAAAGCTATTAATCCGTCTCTTCCTTCCAGTTATGGGTTAAATAGCAGGACAGATTGAGTTCTATAGCCTAGGTCGGCAACCAGTCTACCGCAGAAAGCAACGGCAAACTACTGCAGGATAATCTTCTATCTTCTGTCCAGTCAGTCATGTCTCTTTCGAGACATGATCGCCCAAGCGTGTATCACGTATGGCACTTAACTGACTGAGTGACTGACTCAGTGAATAAATTCTATTCTACCAGTGTTAGAATTTGGCATTTATATTCAAGTAAGATGTATAATTTTAAAAGTAGAATTTACACTAAGATAAACTTTTTTACGTGAACGATTTTGTTGGTTCACACTTCCTGGCGCTTTGTCCAACATTCGAAAGTCAGTCAGTCAGTTAAGTGTCATACGTGAAACACGCTTGGGCGATCATGTCTCGAAAGAGACAAGACTGACTGGACAGAAGATTATCCCGCAGTAGGTTGCCATTGCTTTCTGCGGTAGACTGTTATTTAACACATAATTGGAAGGAAGAGACGGATTAATACCTTTCCCAAGGGTATTTGCGCGTAAGTGAATGCAATGAATTCAACTGGAATTTGAACTCGGCTCCCCGATTTCTCGTTCCGAGCCGATATCCACTGTACCACAACGCATTCGAAAGTACCAAGCATATAAAAGAGAAAATTTATCAAACGTACACTTTGCCAGTTGCACCTGGGTGGTTAATTCATTTTAGCGTCAGAAACTCGATCCTCACTGCGTGACTAAAAATTAAGACACGGTATCGTACAAATGGCCATCAAATTTGCAGGGGGAGATTAATATTTTGTGAAGTAAATCTTCTCGTAGTCTGTAGAAAGAAATCAGAAAGACTAAAAACAAAATCAACTTAACGAAAGTAGCCCTTCAGCTCAAACACTAACATTGTGTTCCAAATAGCTATTCGTCGCGCACTATACATGCTACATTTACTATATATATATATATATATATAAAGGAAAACTCAAATTGACCAATTTAAATGACGTTTTAAGTTTTCTTTTATAAATATCATATTGCTCTTTAATGACGCCAAACAGTTGTTTGCTGAGAGAATGCGACAGCACATAGCTGACCGCAAGTTCGGCTCCAAGGACTATTGGAGGATTTGTAAACGAGTGCTCAACAATAGGAAATCCTCAATACCTCCTTTAATCCATGGATTTGATGTTCTCACGTCATCTGCGGACAAAGCTGAGTGCTTTGCCCGCAGATTCTCATCCAACTCCACATTCGACTCGTCCGGAGTGCACCCACCCGACTTCCCTATTAGAACTGAGGCCAAACTGCACGACGTATATATTACCCCGACAGTAGTATCCAGAGTAATTTCAAAACTCGACCCCCAAAAGGCGTGTGGAGACGATGGAATCCCGGTGATAGTCCTTAAGAGGTGTGCCCCTGAACTTTCCCCTGTCCTCTCTAAACTGTTTAACTACTGCCTTTCTGCTTCCTGCTTTCCTGCATGCTGGAAATTCTCCTCAGTCGTCCCTGTCTTTAAGAACTATGGTGAACCCTCGGACCCATCCAACTATCGCCCTATCAGTCTTCTACCGATATTCGGTAAAGTATTCGAGGCTATAATCAATGCTGAAATGGTTCATCATCTCACCGCCCACAAACTGTTCTCCGACAGGCAATATGGATTCCGATTTGACAGGTCCACAGCCGACCTGCTAACAACTCTAACGGATTACATGCTACAGGCCCTTGATGAGTCTGACGAGGCTCGCGCGGTTGCTCTGGACATCTCCAAGGCTTTCGACAGGGTTTGGCACCCCGGCCTCCTATGCAAACTACGCGGTTATGGTATTACCGGTCGCCTGCTTGACCTAATCCAATTTTTCTTAAATAACCGCAAAATGAAGGTCGTTCTGAATGGGCGTGCCTCTTCGTCCTACAGCACGAATGCTGGTGTCCCACAAGGCTCTATCCTGAGCCCAACGCTCTTCCTTATTTTCATCAACGACCTCCCAGATGAGGTCAAGTCCCAAGTAGGCATCTACGCAGATGACACTACAATATACTCCCGCTCCAGTAAGAAACCTGTCGTGGCGGACAGTCATAATCTCGCTGCTGACCTTGAGCGGGATCTACACTCTGTGGTGAACTGGGGCAAGAAGTGGCTTGTCAACTTCAATTCCTCTAAGACCAAGCTGTTGTCTGTCAACCATTACAGGCAACCTCATAAGCATGGACCAAGCGATTCTCCCGGAGAGTAATACACTACGCCTCCTCGGACTTACCCTGTCCTCAGACCTCAAATGGAAGCACTATATTGAATCCATAGCAAAATCTACTGCTAAGAAGATTGGGTCACTATGTCGATCCAGGATGTTTTTTCCACCTGAATCCATCCTGCATATATACAAGTCAACCATCCGTCCGTGCATGGAGTACTGCTGCCATTTATGGTCAGGTGCCCCTGCCGTTCTCCTCAGTGTTCTTGACAAGCTCCAAAGGAGAGTCTGTAATGTGATAGGTACTGATCTGGTGACTCGTCTGCAGCCACTTTCCCATCGTCGAAATGTTGCCACCCTCTGTCTCTTCTATAAATACTTCCATGGCTTCTGCTCGGATGAGCTTAAGTCACTGATGCCTCCTCAACAGGTGTTTACCTGTGCAACCAGACTGGCAACTGGGTCCCACCCATTCACAGTCAGGTTAGCCAAACGCAGACGACAATTCTACTCCTGCAGCTTCCTCTCTCGCACTTCCAGCCTGTGGAACTCACTCCCGTATTCTTGCTTTCCTGACGGCTACGACCTCCAGAAATTTAAAAGCAAAGTTAATACTCACCTACTGACCACTGGACTCTAGCTCTCTTCCCTCCCCTGTATAATCTTCACTTTCTCACCGGCCATGTATCTGTCATTGCACCTGCTTTCTCAGCTTTCTATTGTTCCTTTCTAACTAGCTTGTACTCCTCACTCTTTTCTAATTAATCTTTCTACATTTATGTAACCCCCTGCACATCAGTGGCGTTTCTGCCTTGCTCGGGGTGAAATGATTAAAAAAAAATACATTAAGCTCTCTATATACATATAACACTTGATATTTTATATTAAGTGGATTTTGTTGGATTATCCTCGCCGTTTACGGAATGGACATCTATACTATATATATATATATATGAGTAAGCATATTAAAATGCAATTGATACAAAAACTGAAGTAATTCATTACAACATCCACGGTGAACAAAGATACTACTTTAAAATGGTGATACTGAAATATAATATGGATTAAAAACAGCTAATCGGCTTATTTATTCTCACTAATGAGAGCTAAAGTTGGAAAAACTGTCGACGGCAAAGAAAAATTATACAGCCCCAGGAAAATCTCATATAAAAGAAAATATACAATTAAAGACAAGTTATCTTTAAGTTCATCAGTCACTTACAGAGAGATTGCTGGTAGGACTTGATGTACACATGAATTTAAAACGATAATTGGAATTATCATTACTTAGTACAGACCATATATCTGAACTATAAGGTCGGGCACACTTTAAATTTAATGAAATATTCAGCTAAACCTGAAACATTTACACAATTGTGCAAATTGGGAATATTGGATAGTACGCACTTTCAATCTTTGACCTGTTTTGCTTACAGAGTCAGCAATGCACTAACATCTAAATTCGACACAGAGATCCGAAGGCGAATTAACATGGCGAAGGAAGCATTCCAGAAGTTGAGTAAAGTTTTAAGAAACAGGACAATTTCGCTAGAAACAAGAAAGAGAGTACTGTTCGTCCTTCAATATGGCAGTGAATGCTGGACAATATCATCAAAGATGAAGGAAAAACTTGAAGCAACTGAAATGTGGTTCTCCAGAAGGATGCTGCAAATATCATGGATCGAGCATGTGAACAATTATGAGGTCTTGGAAATGACAGAAACAAAAAGAAAATTAATTCTGAGCATCAGGAAGAGACAGTGAAGTTCCTGGGACGCGCAATGAGGAAGGAGGGCTTGGAGAATCTGATACTAACAGGCCAGATAGAGGGGAAAATGAGGCAGGGGAAAGCAACGGACAATATATTTGAAGGACCTAATCAGGTGGATGACGGAACGAGGATTGCATGGTGTAACAGGAGAAGGCGTGCTCAGAGCCACCATGGATAGGGAAACGTGGAAAGCCATGATCGCCTACGTCCTGAAGGAACAGGGCACATAGAAGAAGAAGAAGATTTCTTCAGATTTAAGAGTGAATAACTTTCTGAGAAAAAAACTGATCCTATTTTTATTTTCTCTTTTACTTCTCATGATCCACACCCAACGTTCACGATTTGAAAGAAAAGAAAATATTTCTACTGTTGACATACTAATTTATTTTACAAAGAACTGCTAAAAAATCGTATTTTATGAGTAATTATGTGTCTGTGTTGTATAAGTGAGAGAAAGCAGAGACCTATCATGAAACCAGCATTTTATTTCAATATCATCAGCGTCTCAACACAAATTTCAACACCAAGATATAGTAACAATTTAATGGATATTATCAGTATGTCTTTTAACGTTCAACAGAAGAAAAGAGCGTTGTTAGAGATTGCAGAGGCTGGGCCAGGATGGCCAGCGATTAGTTAGAATACCACTAGTGATATATTCAGTTAAGTCAGTTAAACGCCATACGTGATACACGTTTGGGCGATCATGTCTCAAAAGAGACATGACTGACCGGGCAGAAGTTTATCCCACAGTAGGTTGTCATTGCTTTCTGCTCTAGACTGGCTGCCAAGCTATTTGACCCATAACTGGAAGGGAATAGACGGATTAATACCTTTCCCAAGGGTATTTGCGCTTAAGTGAATGCAACGAATTCAACTGGAATTCGAACTCGGCTTCCTGATTTCTCGTTCCGAGCCGATATCCAATGCACCACAACGCACATCCTGTGATATAGTACCTTTGTAACATTGACAACAGTGATATATACCATTGTCTAAGTTTTGGATAAATTACCAAAACGGCGCGAATTTGTCAGAGGTCCGCAGGAATTCTAAAGCTTTGATACGCTTTATAAGATACTAAGAAACCGTTGCCTGCAGGTCATTTGAGAGCCCTGATAATTGCGTGTCAGGCAATTGCATACCAGGACATTTGAGTCCCTAGAAGATGAGCCCCTGGGTAATTACGCACTTTAAATAATTTTTGAAGCCTTTTTATGCAATTATTATAAATTTTGAATAAAAGCATAAGTAATAAACACAAGTTTTTAAAAAAGAAATAAATGTGCTTTGAAAAACTTACCAGTTCATTCTTGTTATAAATCCAATGACAGATTAACAGTGTTTAGAAAAAGACAGTGACCTCATAAAACGTCAAAGGCAGCGTTGAAAGTTAGCATTGAAGATTTTTGCTTTTACATGAATCCAAACAGCGCCTCTTCAGCCATATTCTCCATTGTTTCATTCACCAAATTACCTCTAATTGGAAAACCAGACAGTTAGTCATGACTAAAGATGCAGATGGATTATAAGATTCCGTGACTATGAAATTGTAAAACGTTTTATTTTTTTACTAATGACTAAGGAGGTCGCCATCCAAGACTAAACATTAAGAAAATGCAAACAATGAGAAGGGTTACTAATCATATCGACTGAGAAAAACTTTAGATTGTTCTTCAGGTTGCAAATAAAGATTTGTTTCACAGTAAAACGGCCGGATGCCTATTAGGGAGTAACAGTTAAGCAAGTATGGACGTCCGATACGTTTGCCGGAGGCGTTCGAAATTTTCTTTGTGCCTCATTAAACAGGGTTTATTAAATTAATCTTTGTGATGTAAATAATGAGATTGAACGAATTTAAGTGTATTTTTATGTAGAATTGATTGCTCCCCCCACTATTAATTCACTATTCGACATGAATATTGCAATAATAATAAGGCATTGTTAAAGAGCAACTACGCGGCGAGAGGTTTCATAACTAGTAGTAAAGAAAATGAGCTGAGCAGACGCTTCCGCGCAATTGACTCTCCATGAGCGTAACATGAGGGATATATATATATATATATATATATATATATATATATATATATATCCCTCGTGTTAGTGATTTCATATAGGCGCAATATAATCTTCTGCGAGTTTAGCATTCTTCTGTTTATTTAAATGATTATTTTTATTTTAGAATTTTATAAATTAATTTACTAATAGGTCAAACGACCAATATTCAAAACATATCTTTCGAAATTTTCATTTTAATTGGTACGACTCCATTTTGAATGACACTATACTCATTTTCAATTCGTTAATGATTAAGCCAGTGAAGAAGTGATTATGACATACTTGTAATTTTGTTATCGGATTTTTCTGGGGAAGATTTTAAACAATTATCTTAATTGTTTTAGTAATTTGAAACTTCTATAGATCACATCTATATATCCTGTGATTATCAAATTTTCTAAACTTTTTCTAAGTAAATTTAGAATGATCCTCTATGATTGTGTCTTTTTTGTTCACATTTCCTTTGAACTTCTTTAATGCTTACGTACTTTTTTTTAATCATTTCACCCCAAGCAAGGCATTCCATTGCCACTATTGCGCATGGGGCTACATAGGGGAAGGTAAAGAGGAGCAGTGGTTAGGTGTAGGAAATATCAGAAGGAAGGTGATAGATGGATACCGAGGATGAGGGATGGGCAGATGGGAAGAGTGTTTGAACGAATGGGAGCGAGTTAGTGTGTTAGGAGGTGTCTATTGACCTTACATTTAAACTCCTGGAGATTGTAGCAGTCGGGGAAGCAATCATGTGGAAGGGAATTCCACAGTCGGGAAGTGCGAGAAAAGAAACTGTTGGAGTAGAAGTTGCGGTTGCATTTTATCGGTTTCACTGTAAAAGGGTGGGATCTAGTTGCTAATCTAGTTTCTCGTGCAAATTCGTATCTAGGGGGCAGCAGTGATCCAAGTTCATTGGAGCAGAAGCCGTGAAAATATTTATAGAAGAGACACAGGGAAGCCACGTCGCGCTGGTGAGAGAGAGACTGCAGGCGGTCTGCCAAGTTGGTATCGATCACATTACAGACCCTCCTCTGTACCTTGTCGAGAAGCCCTAGGAGAATAGCAGGAGCACCCGACCAGATATGGCAGCAGTATTCAATGCACGGGCGGATGGTAGATTTATAAATGTGCAAGATAGATTCAGACGGAAAAAACTTCCGGGCCCTGCACAGAGAACCGACTTTCATAGCAGCGGATTTAGCAATGGATTCGATATAGTCATTCCATTTGAGGTCCGCTTATTTTTAAATTAAGAAAAGAGAAAATAAAATTTAGTAGAATTCTTAATTTTGATTTGAATGAATTTCTTAGACCTGGCATTTTCATTTTTATTTTGAGCTAAAATGAGGTTTGTTAATTTTCATTGTGTTTTTTTGTTTGTGTTTGTAACGTACACACTGTTTTTACATTCACCGACCGTTACGGAATCAATATATCCAATGAAGAATCGTAACAGTTATTATACCCAATGAAATTTTATTTTATTAGGACAAGGTAAATAATATTACAACTGGAAATTTTATTTGCAATATTTTACTCTTGTACCGATTCAAATATTTAAGCTTCAAAAACAATTTTAAAATTTAAGTATTTTAGTCACTTTGAGAAAACATTTACGTCCACATACCTATTCAATGCCTTGTCTATAAAAATAAAAATATGAATTACTTATATTGTCAAAGATAATTATAATGAAATAATTATAACAATTATAATTATCATTAATTCACTCATTGTAAACCAATGAGAATGGCCCCCACTTTTCTCTATACTCACAAATACGTGACATTCTCAAAGGGACCGGTGGTTAAGACGTGCTTCAAGGAAAATTTCATCTCCATTTCTCTTTTCGAAGCCATATCATTCGGCACTGAACAAAAATTCGATGTAAGAAAACCCGAGACACATCTTGTATAGCTGAACTAAATTATCTACGCACTTATTACGAACATCTATAAACAAAACAAACAATGAAGACGCATATATTTTACTTATTATTTATCTTATCCTTCTGTCAGATTTCGGCCTACATTTGATCCAAAACTCACAATTTTACTCAACACAACTTAACAGAAATTATTATAAAAAAACCTAAGCAGCGGATATCGTGGACTGAACATGCAAGCAAAGACGAGGTGTTGGAAAGAATGGCAACAAAAAGGAAAGTAATACTGAACATCAGGAAGAGACAACTGAAGTTCATGGGACATGCAATAAAGAAGAAGAGCTTAGAGAACCTGATAGTGACTGGCCAGATAGAAGGAAAAAGAGATAGAGGAAGGCAGTGGATAACATATTTGCAGGGTCTGATTAGGTGGATGACGGAACGGGGGTTGCCAGGAGCAACAGGAGCAAACATACGAAGAGCCACAAGGGATAGGGAGACGAGGAGAACCATGATCGCCTACGTCCTGAATGGACAGGGCACATAGAAGAAGAAGAAGAAGAAGAAGAAGAAGAAGAAATTAATCATAGTAATTTTAATCTAATGAATACAATTCTTAATGGCAATTCTTTTGTCGTCTCAAACTTAAATAGGTCCGGTAAACAAGTATAATCTAAAAAGTTCAACAATCGCAATTAAGAAAATGTATTCGATATAACAGGTTCACCGCTAAGCCTAAACAAAAACTGAAAATTGTTCCGATCTAACACTTAAAACAACGATTTATACATTTCCTTCTAAAATGTTTGGTTGCGCAAGAAAATGGTTATAGGATTTTATAGCGATGTTTGTTTCACACCGCTTTTGAAACAATATCCTTTCAAAAAAATAATGTCTAAAGGATTTTCAAAATAATTAAATTACTGTTTTTGGTAAGCTCTGAAAGAAAAAGAATGGGTTTAAAGTCTCCTAATAGAAATTTAATTGGAGTAGATAGATCTATCTATCGCCCGGTTCACACTACATCCACGTCTATTGAACAGGTTAAGAGGCTCATCCCTTGTTCCCTGTTTAGGATGTGGTTTCCGGCTTTCTCTTTTCCAATCTTTTCACTATTACGTAGCCCCCTGCACACCAGTGGCGTTACCGTCTTGCTCGGGGTGATACGATTAAAAAAAAAGAGTGGTATAAAACGATTCCTAAAATGGTGATATAATTGTAGCATTCAATATACGTCTTGTCTTTTATCAATAGATAGATTTACAAGAAAAATCATATTAGATTAAGTTTTAAAATAGTTACTGCTGTCAAGGATTGAAAATAGAACACAGAGACAACCTTGTGACCTGTCGGTTCACTAAATAAATAAATGAAAATAGTATTCTATAATAATCCTTTAATAGTTATCTCCCTTTGAATTAGATCTCTTTTCAGTTGACTGCGAATGCTGACCACATTATTCTGATGCAAATCATGTAGACTTTTTGATTTCTTTTCGTAAAGAGTTTTAAGAGTACATTCATTCAATAACCCTCGATAAAAAGGAACGGTTTCTGCTATTTAAAAAGTTACAATTTTGCTCTGCCACTTTTAGGGTTAGTCAACCATTGTTCTTCAGAGAATCATTTTCTTCATTATTCCTGAATTACCATGAATTCAGAGAGAAGATGGTGGTGTTAAACCTTCAATTTATTAAATCTTAATTTGACGAAATGCCAAGAGATCGAAGACATAATCAGTAGTTATTAAAAGAAAATCTATCTTGGCAAACATCGTTCCATGGTATGACATTCAATACATATTGTTTATAGTTATAAAGTTTGCAATATAATGATTCTTTTATCTTGTTCAATATCAATGTTATACGCTCCGAGGAAGAAAATATCAGAATTTTCTTTAAATTGCTGGAAAAAAGTCTTTCTGTAAGCAATATCAACGGGTTTTGGACTTAACGTTGTTTGCCTCTGGTTATATATATATGATAAAAATATAGTTTTAAGATATACTATCTTTATCGGTAAACATGTTCAGTATCAGGGTTAAGGTATATGCAAATCTAAGTGGACACTGTTCAAGCATGGAGGAATGTCGCTACTCAATACTGACCTCAGTTTCTGCTTTTTTTAATCGTTTCACTCTAAGCAAGGCGATACTGCCACTGATGCGCAGTGGGCTACATAAGAGTAAAGATTTAGACAGGAGAAGAGTGAAGAGAAAGACGGACCAGTTACAGGGGGTGTCAGAGAAATGGCAAGAGAAGGATGAAAACACAGGTGTGAAAACAGCTGCAAAGGCAGAGAGAAAGGAAAAGATATACAGTGTGATGTAGAAAGAACTGGAGTCAAGTGGATAAGAGATGGGTATTGACATTGCATTTATATTCCTGGAGGTTGTAGCCGTCAGAAAAGCAAGTATATGGAAGGGAGTTCTACAGGCGGGAAGTGCGAGAAAAGAAGCTGATGGAGTAGAATTATCGGCTGCATTTGGTCGATGTAACTATAAATGGGTTGGAGCTTGTTGCCAGTCTGGTTGCATGAGTAAATTCTTGTGGCGGGGGCACCCGTGACTTTAGTTCGTCGGAGCAGAAGTCATGAATATATTTGTATAATAGACAGAGGGAAGCCACATTCCGTCGATGAGAAAGTGGCTGGAGTCGAGCTACCAAGTCGGGTCACATTACAGATACTCTTTTGGAGCCTCTCGAGAACACTGAGATGAACAGAAGGGGCACCTGACCATATATAACAGCAGTGTTTCATACACAGACGGACGGATGGTTGACTTATATATATATATATATATATATATATATATATATATATATATATATACACATATATATTATTTCAGACATAACTAAAATATATATGTAACAGGACAATATGATAATAATGACAAAAGGAAAAATAGCATAATTTAAAGTCCTTCATAATTTACCTTGACTTTTCTGTTGAATATTTATAAGTATTCTTAAATTTAAGCATTTTGTAACAACTAACATTTTAATCTGCAGTTATAATTACTAAAATCCATCGGAGTAAGAAACGCGTCGGCTCAGAAAAAAATTTCATTTTGTTATATATATATATATATATATATATATATATATATAATTATTTTGATTTTGGTCATAAATGAATGAGACCAGTACACACTTGTATTAAAAAGTGTTCAATACGATTATATTGTAGAACTTTTGAATATTTTTCATTTGTAAACGAGTGATTTCGCGACCCAGGTTTCTACCTTTCGGTGTCATCAGGTGATTTACACTAACTGATCACCGCTTTTTTAAAAACGCTCACGTAACAGGGATCTTTTACGAACGCGCAATTTTCAAAATTAGGAGAAGTTACTTAAAAGTCTTAGAACACTCATCCGTGGTTGTGAAAATTGCGCGTTCATAAAAGATTCCTGTTACGTGAGCGTTTTTAAAAGACGATAAAATCAGTTGCAATCAGCACTGTATCTTCTGGATACCTTATGTTGTTCAAGTTGTGGCCTCCAATAACAAATCCTGGCGTGTCATCTAGGGTCCTCGAAATATTCTCGCTGTACAAGTTGAACAGATCCGATGAAAAGACACATTCTTGTCTTACGCCTCTTTCTATCTTTGTAATTTACGCAACATTATTTCATTGCTCGGTGCCACTAATCTATGACAAAACTTACCATTGTATGAAATATTAACACAAATTTAACTATGTTAATGATTATATTCACTATAGAAATATTTGTGTTCGATTGTATCATTTTTGTAGGGGCTTAACTTTATAAATCAAAAGTGCAACGAATTCTCTCTACATATATTTACTAGGCTTTCTGTAATGTACTGACTTCAACAATACATGAAAGATACTACTGATATTTGAGAGTTTTTCTTCTGCGAAACTTGTTGCTAGCTAGCATTACGTGATACACGCTTGAGCGATCATATCTCAAAAATACATAACTGACTGGGCAAAATATTTTTCCGCAGAAGGTTGCTATTATTTTCTGCGGTAGACTGGTTGCCAACCAAGGCTATAGGATCCCGTCTATCTTGTTATTGAATACATAGCTGGAGAGAAAAGAGATAGATTAGTAACTTTATGAAAGGAAGTGAATGCAACGAATTCGACTGTAATTCGAACTTGGCTCACCGATTTCATTTTCCTTCACTGAATATTAATTATTACGCTACACAGTAAAGTTTCATATCGTCACTGGTTTGCTCTACAGTAGTAATTATTTGAATGTTTAAGTGAGGGTTACAGCCCTCATATTAATTAATCTAATTATAGCTGATTTAAAATGTTATGGAATTATTTTAATAGACGGCGGAAAGTAACACCTAGATCTTCTTGGTTAGGACGCATTAAGAAACAGGAAGATTTCTGTAGAAACAAAGAATACTGAAGAGCTATGTAATATCAATCCTTCTATATGGCAGTGAACAATAGAGCATTTCCTCACTGATGATTGGTTAGTTTTGGTTGTTTTGTTTTATGGTATATCAATCTCGGCAGGTCATTTATTGCCAACTAAACTTTATTTATTTTTTGCTGGTAATACCTTTTTCTTTCAGCAATTTATTGTTGTTTTATATAATTTTTTCTGTCTAGTAATACATTTTTCTTTTCGAGTATCAAGATTCATTGGGATTTGTTTTTAAGGGCAGGGTCCCCAAGTCTTACCCTTGTTATTTAACCCATAACTGGAGGGAAGGGATAGATTAATACCTTTCCCAAGGGTACCAGTGCTTAAGTGAATGCAGGTTATTCAACTGGAATTCGAACTCGATTTCTCTTTCCGAGCCGATATCCACTGCATCACAACGCACACCCGTCACTATACGCTTACAGCATCTGGTATTCCCAACCGGTCACCCATCTAAGTACTGACCAGGCTCAACGCTGCTTAACTTCGGTGATCGAGCGAGAACCGGTGTATTCAACGTGATATGGCCGTAAGCCCTCTCCTCACTGATGAAGAGAAGGCTTTGAGAAATGGTTGCACTGAAAAATGCTGAGAATCACACATGCTGAACATTTGAGTAATGAGAAGTTTTCTGAAGGAGAAGAAAAAATTGACAAATATACATATATATTAAGCTTTCTGAGACACATAACTAGAAAAGAAAGCTTGCGAAATTTGGCTCCCAGAGAGTTTATTGAAGGCAAGAAAATAAGAATAAAGAATGAAAATTTTTTTACGACCTTTTGTAAAGTCAGAACAAGAAGGAATAGTTTTAAAAAAATTGCTAAGAGCTACGAAGGATAGAAAGTAGTGGAGATCCATTATCGCACAGTTCCTGAAAAGATAAGACAAATAAAAGGAGCTTAGTATAATAAAAGAAAATTACAAGTTCCAGGAAATCAGTGAGGATCGAACTCGCTATATTAAGAACGATCTCTGTTACTAATGCAAAACACTCTTGACAACCAATCTGTGATGGACGTTCTAATATTATTTTCAACTCTTTTGCTTAAATATTCAAATATATGTTATTTTCCTGGTCTTCCAGCGTTGATTAGGGGTATAGACAACAACTTATCAGGAACGAAATTACACAGAAATAGAAAGATTAAAATACCGATAGAAATTAGAACTTTCTGTAGTGATAATCACAATAGATTACGAACTTTCAAACTTTAACACTTGACTCGTGGAAGTAGATTTGGCGAGCAGAATAACAAATGCTAAAAGTGGTAGTTTGGACATCAGCTCTTAGATATTCCGTTGAAGCCTCCGGAGAGGCGCTAAAAGTGTTAAAAATAGTTTTTCAATTCAAACACTGCTTTAAAAGATTCAATCTTTGTTTTATAATTTCGCCGTTATTTTAATAAATATTAATCAAGACGGTTGAGAAAAGTCTTTTCATTCGATTCTGTGGCATTCGACGTGGATTATGCGATAATAATATCAAGCGCATTGAAAGGTATTAGAGTGTCTTATTTCTCTTTATTGTTTTACAACGATGAGCACCAGCTAGATTGGGTTACACCCACGTGCCATAAAAATAACATTACTTTCACTTTCACTATTGTTCCCGCCTAAAATAAAAATTATCATGTAAAAATAAAGTAAACAAAACTTTAAAAGAGACAAGCGAAACTTCAGGCTATTTCTGGTATTTGTTCTTTCAGTTGCTTTACATGTTATTCAGTATCTGAAATGGAATCATTGGATTATCTGCTATATAAAATTGAAATATTGTTTGACGTGCATGTTCAATAAAAGAAGTAAAAAATCTGCTTTTCAAAAGGTCGATTAATACGTATAAAAAACCCACCAACTTAATATTTGCTATACTAAATTACACTAAAAGCAAGAGTCGGTATGTTTTATTTTCGACTCGAAGTATTTGCTTATATAACTTGGTATCCAGATGAAAAACCCTAGGTTTGTATGGGCAGCAATATCACAGCATATTTAGAACCAAAGCTCAAATATTGTCTAAACTCAGTCTAATATACCATTCAGTTAAGTGCCATACGTCGTGCACGCATGGGTGATCATGACTCATTCGATTCATAACTGACTAAGCAGAAGATTTTTCTGAAGGAGGTTGCCGTTTCATTTTGGCGGTAGACTGGTTGCCAACCAAGACTTCAGGACAGTTTTTCTTGCTGTTTGACTCAAAGCTAGAGGTTTAGGAAGAGAAGGGTTCGTATTTTTTCAAATGTTATTTTTGTGTAAGTGAATGTAATGAAAACGACTAGAATTCGAACTCTATTTATTTATTCCTAGCCCATCTTTTATTGACCGAAAAAAGTAAATTTACGACACCGTAAATATCCATGAGGATCTGGAACCGAATAAATAATATGTCGACAATTTATGGTTAAATAGCATCGTAGACTTAACATTCTAGTCTTGGGTGACAGCTAGTATCGACAAACTCCTCACTTCTTTCCCAAGATGTCAGAGACAATACAGAAATTGATCCTTCGAAATATGTGTCTACCTACGTGTTGAACTCCCTCAAGAAACAAAAATAAACAGTATGTAATTTTTGCTGCTTAATTGACAAAATTTCTTGGAGGAAATTTTCCGACTACATCCAAGCTTATTAGATCCTTTTAGTTCATTTTTTAAATTTTGTATTAGATGGTCCTTGAAATTTTTTTTCGACTAAATCATTTATTAAGAACCAAACATTGTATCAGGTCGGTGTAAAAGTTTTGCCGGTTTGTAAAAGGGGCATTTTAAATCATTGTAATTTATTTTATGCTTATTGTTATTCCTTAAACATATAACCATGATTAATTTGTAACTTTTTCTTTAAGATTATTAAAGCATGATTCATATTTTTCTGCATTATTCCCATCCATGTTCTCCAGAGAATCTGCGACAACGTGTTTCTTGTTGCGAATCTTTGATTTCACGACACCTTCATACACCATTTTTAGGCTTGTCACAGATGATGAGAAGTGCCATCTTGCTCCATCCTGCATATTCTTCTGACCTAGCTCCCTCGGATTATTACTTATTTTGAGGATTACAAAACCATTTAGATGGCCTTAGATTTACAACCCGAGAGGAGACTAAGCATGAGTTAGATTCATATTTCACATCAAAACCTAAAGAATTTTAGAAGCGAGGCATTTATAAACTCGTTGACAGATAGAATCAAGTTATAGAGAGCAAAGGTCGTTATTGTTATGAATAAAAATTTTCAAATACACACAGTTTTTCATTTTCAAGATGAAATTTTAAATCGGAAAAAACTTTTGCACCGACCTGATATTATGCCCGTAAGGGTACACGAGAAGAGATAATAGACATTCTTATGAATTACTTTGGCAGGGTAACATCATCAGTGAATTTGCCCATATACAGAACCAACTATCAAACGACTACAGGATTTGTACATAGAACTCTGTATACGTTGAGAATGTTGTTCAACGCAGTCTGCTATAATTCACTTAAGAGAAAACAGTGTGATTTTCCAGCAGGATAAAATCTACCCACATGCTAGTCAACTCAACGAATCTCTGCAACAGTTGCCAAAGCTTTATCTCCCAATAAACGTATATAAGATATACAAAGTGATTCCTAATTTGTACATTTAGTTCACCCACAACTGTTGTCGTATCTATTTGTTAAAAGGTCACTAATACAGAATGTCCTTTAAGTTAGAATGTTAACTAACGAGGTTGTTGCATGTGCATAAGAGGAGGAAGTAATTGCATTCTATGAAGATATGTAAAAAAAAAACCCAGTTGTGTCCTAAACCTGAACAGTTGTTTAATATTCTAATGATCTGGGAAGATTCCACACAGGATTTTGTTCCACAGAGTTGACATTTCAGGAAGTGGTTGCCTTTTTTACCAGTGGAATACGATAGGAACGAGAATGATTCGACCATTTGTATATGGTATGATGGGTCTTAGCTGTAAATGACTAAACTGGTGGAACTTTGGTGTGTAGCTCGTCTGACCATTTGTCATGGCAACAATAATAGATTAACGAGAAGCGAACGACGTTTGTGGGAATTGTGCTGCAGTGTGGAATATAATTCATATCTTATAACGTTGCGTAAAATCATTGAAACTATGCAAGTCTGGAAAGTAAAAGTTAGGCAGCTTCAATCCAGATTTGGAAGCAGTGTTCTATTTTTGGTCTGTTCTAACTTTTAGAGGATGATAGCTGGAAAAGTAAGTTACATTTTGGAGCGGCATAAAAATCGATAATTTTTTTAGCATCTTAGGGCCTGCTGGAAATCTTAGTTCCAAAAGACGTTCAAAGTAAGGGATATCATTGAAAATACAATGGCTCATCAAGTTTGGAGAAAATTCTGGTTCTTTTTTATAATAATGAAAGATTATTAAATTAGTTTTGGAGGAATTGAATATTTCTCTCATGGAGAGATCAGCTGCTAGGATCTGTTTATTTATATGAGTTTAATCGCAGTACTATATTGGCAAAAAATTCAAGATTTTATGGTTGAAATGGATAGATATAACTGTAAGTTCTATGCTATCAGTTTTTTCTCTCGTACTTCTGGTGTTTGGAACATTCTTCTAGTTTCTTGCTTTGCTTTCAACTTTTATATTTAAAGATTTAAATGCAATGACAATTGTTATCTTCTGTCTTCTCTATTCCTGTTCTTTTACTACTCTTCATTTTTTCTCGTATTCTCTCACTCTTAGTAACATCTTGCGTCTTAGAAGATGTTTTCCTTTGCTTGTAGGGAAATTATTAAGGCAAATATATACCAAAACAATTAGCAAGATCATAATCATGGCTAAGATATGTTTCATAAGACGTCTGTCCGGAAAGAGAAACAATTTGTGGTTAAATAAACGACTGCATAAACAAAGACACGGGACTAACCAATTCCAAAAAGCTAGAAAGTACGTTCAACAGCAAGAGAGAGAAATGAAATGATTTGAGTAACGAATTCGAGATAAAAAATATCAAGGAGGTACAGTTGTTTAAATATCTAGCAAGTGGATGTAAAATGCGATACAGATCCGCACATGCATTAGACTAGGCAAAGAAGCATTCATAAAAACCAAGTAAAGTACTGAGAAACGAAAAAATCCGTTAAAATAAAGAAAAGAGTGCTGGATTATTGTGTTATATCAATTCTTTTTAGTAAATAATTGACTATTTTGTTACACTTAAAGATATTTGAAGCAATAGAAATGTGGTTCTACAAAAAGATGATGGGAATAAGATAGACTGAACGAGAAAGTTATTTGAAAAAAAAAAGATGAAGAATCATAAAAAAGACACTCATGTCTATGAAGAGTCAGCTGACATTTCTGGGAGAAATGAGGAATGTGGGGTCGGAGAATTTACCACACTGAAGGCATGGAGAGCAGAGCAAAGAATTAAGTAACTTAACCGAATTGGCAAGTAAATGAAAAGAAAAATAACAACAAAAAAAAAAACAAACAAAAAAACCACACATCAATAGTGGAATAGTAAAGAAATATAAGGTTCGAAAGATGTAGGCGGGTATAATCGCCCACGTCCAGAAAAAGAACCACCAACCACCCGATCTTTATTTTATTTTTTAATTTCTTTCCACGTTTGAATCGCCTTAATTTTTTCAGGTTTGTTGTCCGTCAGCAATATTTCCATGGAATGAACTTACCAGTGCCAATTCTGACAGAAAACAAGTTTCCCAAAGTAAACAGACACCGCCTTTTCGCAGACGTGGAAATCAAATTTTCTCTTTATTCAATTGTATACCGCATCTCACTATTATTTATGTAATGTCTGATATTTTTTTGCTGTTGGCGATTCAAAGCGTCTTATCCGTATCTGATGCCGGCTTAAACCAAAGTTGTGGCATTGTGCTGAAATGTGCATAGTCTATAGTCAAACATAAAGAGACAGGTGTGTATACGTGTATGCGGATTGAAGCATATGCATACATTTGTGAGTAAACCTCGAATAGGTTCATTTTTTCATGGATATGTCAAGTTTTACATGCACATGAAACTTGCTTTAATTCTTTCGATGTTTTAAAAATGTATCAAATATCTGTAGGGACTGATTCAGTGGAAAGAAATAACTTGTAGAAATATAGATTTAAAAAATAATAACTGATTTCGAGCAGGTTTATAAAACAGTGCGAAAACATAATTATAAAATTATAATATTGATATTAGGTAGACATATTATTAAACCTATATACATAGTCACTTTTCCACCGCCGTAACCTAGCTTTCCTGTGCCCTTTCTTTCCTCCAAGGTCTGGGTTAAATAACAGGACAGATTGTGTTCTATAGTCTTGGCTGGCAACCAGTCTACCGCAGAAAGTAATGGCAACCTACTGCTCTGAAATGTATCGTAATGTCAACAAATGTAAACGTGTTACGGAAATTAACGAAGATTAACGAAACTGGTTATAAAATACCGACAATTTGAAGTGATTTGTTTTGAACAATATTTTTGATCGATACTCGTATTTAAGTAGATATTCTGTTTATAATCAAACAGTATTATATATTTATTTCTACCGGCCTGATTATTTACATATATATATATATATATATATATATATATATATATATATATATATACAAATGAGTAAAGAACGAAAAAATTTTGTGCAACGTTCAAAACATGAATTTAAAACAATGCTAAATATAAAAATAGCGCAATTTATACTAAATTATACTTTAGAACATGTACAAACTACAATCTACTACAAAATTGTACATTTTGTTTCGATACTGAAAGAACAATGTCTCATCAGGTAGTTAAAAGCTAACTAATAATTTGTAACTACCTTTAGTTTGGAAATGTTCTTAAGTATAATATATATATATATATAGTATTTACGCTCTCACACCCTGATTGAGCACTCTGGAAGAATGGGAGACTTTGAAAACAGTAGCTACTCCGGCATATACGCATCGCTCATTCAATAATGAATCAGAGCACTATGGCTATTGAGCGTGTATAATGATATACGCGCTAAAAAGTCTGCCTTCTCCCGAATGCTTGTAGCCCAGAGATAGAATCGCAACTGACGCCAATTCGGTCGGGTTTCAATCCTGGGTTAAAAAGCAATCGGAGTCTAACCGTATTGATGAGCTGTGATACAGCGAAACAGATCCGTCTGCGGATGACTATAGTATATATATATATATATATATATATATATACATATATATATATATATATATCTCCTCCTGACACGTTCAATTAAATAGAGACAATAGCGAGGCAGCATCGGCTCAGTTCACTCTCTTTACTATCAGTTATGAAAGCTCTTGCCGCATGTTTGCTCTTTAACAGTGCCTTACTATTTTAATTTTTGCAATAATTATATCGTCCTGTTGTGAAGAATATATATCCTTTCTGTTATAATAAAGACTGTTGTGTATTTATTTGTGTATATGTATTTTTCTCTTCAATCTCGCTTAGGTATTTGGGTTATTTGGAGTTTATTTTATTCTTAAGTCTTTCTTTAAGATACTCAATAGTAAGTACACCAATATATATATTGTCGTTATTTTAGACGACATACCTATATAAATTTTTTGCCGTCGTTGTTGACGGCACGGACCCACTCGTTTCAAATAATTACCTTTTTATTTTAAAATCTTAATGTTTCGGTATTTCGAATCCTGTGCGAATATTTTAATTTGTTGCTATAAAAGTGACTCACACATGCGTGAGCTGTTACAAATTTCTGTATTAGCGGAATAAAACAACATATACTCTACCCTTTCGGCACGCCTGCAAGAAAATTATTTTCCATAAGTTTACCTGGAAAACGTATCTTTAAAATGGTCCCTGAGCATTTTTTGCTGTAATATACAGCAAAATCAATAACCGCTATCAATATACGTAAATACTTGAATGTGTTGAGTATTTTGTTAACAAATGTTTTTAGCATGATGACGATTACAAGTTATCTCCTAGCAAAAATACGTTTATTCGCAATGATACTATTAATGTGAAAACAAATTGAAGACTTCAATCAAAACTGTGTATCAACTCATAAAATTTTTCATTGCCTAAGTTGGTTATTATAAAATTGATGTTTGAATTCAGATATCGTAACTGACCTCTGGTAATTAAAGTGTTAAAATTACATTAGAAAAATCTCATATGTTACGTAACTATTACGTATTAATAATATTGCCAATTGATGGCCATGAAGACAAAGAAGCAGAAGAATATTTTCAGCTAAATATTAATTTAGCATTTGGTCAATCGGGGTGGGCGGATGTAGTTTACAGCGATGTAACACTACAGCTCAGTTGTTTTCATGTCAAACTTTGACATTCATTTTGAAAATTGAAAGTAAAATTTGTAGCCCAATATTCAAACCATGATATTTTTGTCGAAGTAAAGACAGTATTTTTGTTTATGCTAAAATTCAAATATACAACAAAAAAAAAATTATTGCAATGCATATAAAAAATATATGCAACACTAGTCGACTGTTTTTCACCTCATGTACCTTCTTGCTCATCGATAGAGCTTCAACAAAATGTTCACTACCAAATTTCATTTGACATTGTCTCCTGATTCTGTCTTAGATTCATAGGTCAAAATTTTTAAATTTAAGGTTTAAGTACTACTTATTCGGTATTTGATTAAAATGCCTAAAGAATAAATAAATGTTTGAGTCCATTAGCATCAAGGCGTTTTCTTTCTTTTCTATGGTTTTGTCATTTACTTTTTGTCATTTTCCCCTCGAGCAAGTCAGAACCGCCACTAGTGTACCGAGGGTTACAGTGAGAGAGAAACAGGATAGAGTGAGTGATGAAGAAAAGATTAGAGATGGATGGTATTCACGGCTTTTTTGGCCGGGTGGTGCGACATGCTAAAACAAACTTAGGACTCAGTCATCGCATATGCAGGGGATGGGTAAATTTTGTCCAGTGGTTTGAGTGTACGCGCTCAGGTACCCGCATTAAAAACTGACCTTGCGCCACAAGTTACCAAAGTGGTGCTGGGAGGGGGATGCAGGATAAATACGACATCGTTTTTATTACATTTTACAGTATTCCCCAATGTTTTTTTATTTGTTTATATTTCTGAGATAACGTAGTATTTACAGTATTTACATTATTCGGACTATTGTTCTCATCTTTGTTGCCATTTGTACGACATTTCGGCCGTTTTTGTCAGGCCTTCTTCAGGAACATGGTCCAGTGGATGTAGACGTTGGTTAGTTCATGTAACTTGACCCAAAGAGTAGTGAGTTCAATACCAGGCTACAGCAATGGTGAACAAGTACCTTACAGGGTTAGAGGGAGATAACTCATGACTACCAGAAGAGGCTCTATAAGTGATGGAGAAGATATACCCAGTGATTGTAATAAAGGGTTCTGTTCGATTTTTCTAGAACCTGAAGAAGGCTGGAGCGTACAACGGTCGAAACGTCGTACAAATGGTAACAAAGATTAGGACAGTAGTCCGAATAATGTAAATATTGTTTTTTTTTTTAATTAATTAATATACCTTTCTTCTTATAAATTTCAGTCCATTTCCACTTCTCTTGGGTTTCCGCATTTTTTCCTGAAATGTCTGAACAGATATTAGTATAAATGCAAAAATTTAAATGCAATGGTAGTCGTTATTTTCATTTTTCTTTACGTTATTTTATTGTCGTTTCTCCTTACTAGTAGTTTTAATCTTATTTTCTAACACTCAGTAACCGATTGCGATGTTGTGGCTTTATTTCTTTGCTTGGGGTGAAATGATGAAAAAATTTAAGCCAAACAAAGTCGAAACGGAAAGTAATGGAAGTGGAGAAGATCGTGTTTCGCCAATCATCTAAATAGAAAACGCTGTCAGTGGTCTCAAACAACATTTGCGATTATTGATTTCACCAAGCTGAAAATGTTGATCTTATTTTCCATGTAAGAAATAAAAAATTTAGAAACAAAAGAACCATTTCAATTGTTTTTGGTTAAGCAGAGTTGACCTGGAGATACATCGCAACAGAATAAAAATACAATAACGATTTCGCTCCTGATTGGAATAGAAAAGCTATGATGACATTCAGTGTTCTTTGATACATGACCTCGTGTCTTCTTTACTTAAAAAAAAAAAAATTATGGAAACTCACGAATTTACGTATACGGAAAATAGGACGCAATCAAACCTACTAGAAGGTAAACATGTTTAAGTTATCAAATTAATGTTCTTTATTATCAAAGACTTTAACTGTCTTAAAGGCATGAAATATTATTTTTCTTTTTATTTTAATTTTTCCTGTCATTTTCTTTCATTCTGGTTTTTATTAATCTGTTTCTTGTGTTCATTGTTACCAGAAACCATTTTCTTTTTCTTTCTTCCTTATCTCTCCATTTACCTCATTCGAAATTTCTTCATCCTTCGAATGTCCTTTTATTTTTCTATTATTCCTTCTCCTCATAAACTTGCTTTCACTTTATTCATCTTCTTCTTTCTACTCCTCATTTCCATCTTCATCCAAGACTCCGTCTTCCTGTTAACCTCCGTGTCTCTTTCCTCCTATTTTAGCCCCCACCCTTCTTACGTTTTCTTTTTCTTATCTCTTTTACATTCCGTTTTGCACCTTCTACTTTTCATTTTTCTGTGTCTCGGGCTGATAATAAAACAAAACAAAACAAAACAAAAAAACTCCTTCCAATCTGCCAACTTAATCTCAAGGACTGTTTTCGCTTTAGAAAACTTTAAAAAAATAGAAAAAAAGAAACGAAATCCCTACAAAATAAAACAACTATTAAAAATAGTCTAATCGCAGATGTAAATAAAAAACAAAAAACAAAATAAAACACACACACATAAATGTAAAAACCAAAATTACTGGTTGTGCCATGCAATAAATAAATAAATTTTATAAATATCATGGCACTGCTCATGAATTTTAATCTGCTTTCATTAAGCTATCGTCTGAGAAAACATGAAAGATTAGACTGCATTCCTCAAGTTACAAAATATTTACAACTCCAAGGACATGATTTGTCTAAAATTCTTAATGGAATTCTATTAAGGATAACACCAGCAAAATCAAATGAACCCACACATCTGCCATTCTCATGATTTTTCCATAACTTGTCAACATAAGTGCACTTGATTAAACTAAAAAAAAAAAAAAAATTAGTTCGTTACTTATTTTTCTTTTTCTATGTGCCATGTCCCATCAGGACGTAGGCGATCATGGCTTTCCACGTCTCCGTATCTCGGGTGACTTTGACCATGCTTTCCCCTGTTACCCCGCTCTGCCATCCACCTGCACAAGACCTTGAAATATGTTATTCGCTGCTTTCCCCCGTCTCTGTTTCTCTCTATCTGATCTGTGAGTATCAAATTCTCTAAACATTCCTTCCTCATTACATGTCCCAAGAACTTCAGCTGTCTATCCCTGATGCTCAGTATTAATTTGTTAGTACCGGATGACCTGTGAGTATCAGATTCTCTAAACATTCCTTCCTCATTACATGTCCCAAGAACTTCAGCTGTCTCTCCCTGATGCTCAGTATTTATTTGTTAGTACCGGATTATAAAAAGAATTTGAAAATATGTTTTAATGTTTAAGTCAACACGAAATAAACACTGTATGAAGCGCTGAAATGAATCTATTGATAAGGAAAACTAGTCATGTGGGGTGTTTCGGATACAATATATGAAATAACATCATCGGGATGACATCATTATCGCAGGTGTCGGAGGAAATAATCTTTTGTTTTCAGTGGACGTGGTAGACGTCAATATCGGGTGAGTAGATAGTCTACTGGGTTTGTTAGCTGATCCCTATTGCAGACACCCACTTCGGTGTATTTGTGCTTTTTCAACACCAACAGAGCCGATTTATGGTTTATTCTGCAACAGCGTTGAACAGTTTTAGAAACAGATTTCGGAACGTATCTTGTCATTTCTTACGCTAATGCAACTTTATACAGTTACACTAACTTGAGTGGCTCTTGGGCTTCGTAATGGGTGAACATTAAACAAAAACACAGTTTTAATTTCATAGTTTTGCGTAAGGCATTTACTTGAATTCACTTACGCGCAAATACTCTTGGAAAACGTATTAATCCGTCTCTTCCCTCCAGTTACGGGTTAAATAACAGGACAGATTGCGTTCTATAGCCTTGGTTGGCAAACAGTCTACCGCAGAAAGTAATGGCAACCTATTGCGGGATAATTTTCTGCCCAGTCAGTCATGTCTCTTTTGAGACATGATCGCCCAATCGTGTATCACCTATGGCACTTAACTGACTGATTTCTCTTATACTGTCAACCAGGACTGAACAGCTCTTATTCTATTTAACTCATAGTTGGAGGAGAAAAGAGATGGATTAATACCTTTCCTAAATGTAGTTGTGTGAATATGGATATAATGAACTCGGCTCGACAATTTCGCGCTCCTAGCCTCTAACTATTACATCCCCTGCTGAGTCAATTTTTTTTTTTACATGGAAATGTCATGCCAGTATAAAACACTCGCTGTAGGTCAACAGGTATTTATTAAGCTCTGGTAATTTGAAGAAAAATCTTAGGTTAAAAGAGAACAGAAAAAAAAGATATTGCGCTAATCGTGTTAGTGGGGAGTGCTTGCTTTTTCTGAAAATCAATATTCGAAATGATGCTTTATTTGAGGCTGGAAGCCTGATCACTGCAAGTGGTACGAAGTCCGTGGCTACCTCAACCACTACTGCAGTTCCGAAAGTAAGTGTATAAAAAAACAAGAGAAAGAAATCGTCACTTAAAAAAGAAAAAAAAGGCTGAACACTAATGAGAGAAGAAAAAAACGAGTCTGAAAGGCTGTGATAATTAGATCTTCCTCATCAGCGGGAGAGCAAAATTTCTAGTGCTGGTTTTCAAAGCAACCGCATCAGAATCTCTGTGCTGCAAAATCTTCACTACTCACGTTAGATTTGTCTGCCATTGTATTGTATTAGCCTGGACCAGAGGTTAGGTTAATATGTGTAAATATCATTATGAAATTAGAGAAGATGTAGAAGCGAATGAATAAAGGACTATCACCAAATGAAGAGAATGGTTATTGATTAAAGGAGAGACATATTAAGATAATATAAATAGTCGTGGTTTAAAGGTGATGTAATTTAATTGTTATCTAAGTAAAAGGTACGGCAAGAACAAAGCTTACTTTGAAAATGGTTGGAATATTTTTTAAATACTGAGAAAATTGGGAAAAAAATGGAAGATAAATAATAAAGAAAACATTTGGGAGACGACAATAAAATAAAAGGTTGAGAGAAAAGTGGAAGTAACAGTTTTTTGTCATTTGAATTTATATCTTAATAAAAAGAAACAGGTTTCTCAAGTTGAGCAGTTAATGTTGCAAGAAAGGATGGGTGTTTCCTTCCTAATTTTTTTAAAGTATTGTAGAACATAACTTTCTGTCATTATTTTCTGTTCAAGTTACATGTGATATCCATTTTAGTTGTTGCTGCTATTGGAAATCCTTAAGTGTTGTTGTTACTGTTATTTCGTACAGTTATTATGTATGCGACTGGAAATGCAGAAAAAAAAGTCTGTTGAACATCATAAAAATCTGAACTACGAAAAAAGGGAAGAAATATTTATTGCTTGTGGAAAAAAGGTATCGGTTGTCCCAAATGTTCCTTAAGTTAATTCTTATAAAACGCAACGAAATTATATATATATATATATATATATATATATATATATATATATATATATATATTAATCATTTCACCCCAAGCAAGGCATTCCATTGCCACTATTGCGCATGGGGCTACATAGGGGAAGGTAAAGAGGAGGAGTGGTTAGGTGTAGGAAATGTCAGAAGGAAGGTGATAGATGGGAAGGATAACGAGGATGAGGGTTGGGCAGATGGGAAGAGTGTTTGAAAGAATGGGAGCGAGTTAGTGTGTTAGGAGGTGTCTATTGACCTTACATTTAAACTCCTGGAGATTGTAGCCATCGGGGAAGCAATCATATGGAAGGGAATTCCACAGTCGGGAAGTGCGAGAAAAGAAACTGTTGGAGTAGAAGTTGCGGTTGCATTTTATCGGTTTCACTGTAAAAGGGTGGGATATATGCTATCAAATATATAATTTCTGACCTTATAAATAATATATGAAAACAATATTTGTATTAACAGGGAAATTAGTGGATATAGAGTGGGTTGCTTATCTATTCTTTTTCTAGTTGTAATGGGAGTCCGTTCAAGAGAAGGGTAGTTTTATATTGTTGCAGGTTAACGGAATTTAGCCTTGTGGTAGATAGCCCAATATAAGTCATAAAAAGATTATAAAATCAAGAAAAGCAAATTGAGTTTAAAATACCATTTTTATACATACACATATCAATTAATGTTTTTACAATTAAAGTAATACTTGAATATTGGTCCAACGGAGGTTAAAATTTTCATGGCAAATAATAAGCTGAAAGAGAATTAAGGCTTAGGAATGTGGGGAGCATGTAAATGAAGTAGTCACTCCTTAGGTCAGTAAGTAGTTTTGAGACACGGGAGAAGTAAAGAGAGGTGAAGGGACGAGCATAGTAGCCACTTGACTTCGGTCAAGGAAGATACTAATTACATTCCTCTCCCTAGGCCTCTGCGTTCGGTCTGTCTGTTGGGTGCTTTCTGTCTCGGCTTTTTATTTCAGCTTTTTGGATCACAGGCGATCATTTGGGATTTCACACTTGTATTTGATACTGGGCTTCCCATAGGCTGATAAATAAAATTCACGTAGGCTCGCGAAATGGAAATTTAATATTTGATTAATTTTTATTTTTCAACCGGAACATCTGCGCGAACCCGGATGCGCAACGACGACTTTTGGTCATTTGCCTATTTGTCGAGAAAGAGCAAACATCCGGTCCATAGCTTTTGCTCGGTCGGTATCACCACAGATAAAAGTTAGTACAAGGCGCAAGAATGAGAATTGTAAAGCAATCGGTATTGAAAATTATCAGAAATATCTAGTGAAAAAAAGAAAGATTTATTCTGCCAAAACATGAGTTGGTGGCTAAAAACCTGTTAATTTTTTAACCGAAAAATTCGAAACTAAAAATGAACTGCTACAAAGAAATTTTTTTTCTTTTTTTTTTTAATCATTTCATCCCGAGCAAGGCGGAAACGCCACTGATGTGCAGGGGGCTACATAAATGTAAAAAGATTAATTAGAAAAGAGTGAGGAGTACAAACTAGTTAGAAAGGAACAATGGAAAGCTGAGAAAGCAGGTGCGATGACAGATACATAGGTGGAGAGAAAGGGAAGGTTATACAGGGGTGGGGAGAGAGCTAGAGTCCAGTGGTTAGTAGATGAGTATTGACTTTGCATTTAAATTTCTGGAGGTTGTAGCCGTCAGGAAAGCAAGAATACGGGTGCGAGTTCCACAGGCGGGAAGTGCGAGAGAAGCAGCTAAAGGAGTAGAATTGTCGTCTGCATTTGGCTAACCTGACTATGAATTGGTGGGACCCAGTTGCCAGTCTGGTTGCACGAGTAAACACTTGTTGAGGAGGCATCAGTGACTTTTCGTCTGAGCAGAAGCCATGAAAGTATTTATAGAACAGACAAAGGGAGGCCACATTTCGACGATGGGGAAGTGGCTGTAGTCGAGCCGCCAGCTTCGAAAAATAAATCGTTGAATCAGAAAAAACAAAAACAAAAACAATTAGGAAAAAAATGGAATGGAATTAGGTTTTCGAATTGTGGTATACCTCAAAACATGGGCGAGTATGGCTCTCCACAATTTATTATTTATAGCTCACACGAATCGTTGTCCTTTTACAAAACTATTCAATTCAATTCTGCTATCCACTTACAAAAACCGATTAGATATGTTCTGAGAGAGAGATAAAGAGAGATGAAAGAGTAACAAGAAAGAGAGGAGAGAGAGATGAAAAATGAGGGAGAGAGAGTGGAAAGAGAATGAAAGAATGAAGGAGAAAGGAAGAGGAGAGAGAATAAAAGACTGAGGGAGAAAGGAAGGGGAGAGAGTATAAAAGAGTGAGGAAGAAAGGAAGGGGAGAGAGAATAAAAGAGTGAGGGAGAAAGGAAGGAGAGAGAGAATAAAAGAGTGAGGGAGAAAGGAAGGGGAGAGAGAATAAAAGAGTGAGGGAGAAAGAAAGGAGAGAGAGTAAAAGAGTGAGGGAGAAAGAAAGGAGAGAGAATAAAAGATTGAGGGAGAAAGAAAGGAGAGAATGAAAGAGTGCGAGAAAGAGAGGAGAGAGAGTGTGAAAAAGTGAGGGAGAAAGAGAGAGAGAGAGAGAGTATGAAAGAGTGAGGGTAAAAGAGAGGAGAGAGAGAATGGAAAAGTGAGAAGAGATAGGAGAGAGAGAGAGAGAGAAACAGGAAAATATTCCTCATGACTTCTTGTCATCCACTCAGCCACCAAAAAGTGGGTGGGGAAAAATGCCGCGGTGATTAGATAAAAAAATTTAGAACCTATCATCTTTCGGACCAATTACCCTATCCTTTTACTTCGTTTTGCACATTCTTAACAGTAACAGGAGATAGATGAATCGTCTCTCCTGCTGAGAAATCAGATCTTTTTTCCTCACTTGACAATGAGTACAAATTAAGTTGTTGGCTTAGAAACGGGTGTGTTTATAAGAAATGGTACATTTCCGGCAAAGATAGTATTAGCACGTAATATTAAGTTGTAAATTTAAATATAAGAAGTTGGTATCATTTATACGGATATATTGTATGCGACACATAATTGTAAATAAATTATAGTATAGAATAAATATATTAGGAATAAAATAAGTATATTTAAAAACAAAAATATGCAGACATGTTCAGCTTACAAACAAATAAAAACGAATAAAATGGAATTCAAAAGGTCATCGCCGAAATAGTGAATGGTTTCGATGTAATCTCGGAAGTTACAATAGCCATTCACGGTAGCCATCAAGTATACGATACTTGTTTGAAACAAGTCTTTGTTATTACAAGACGGCTGTTTGGTTTCATTTCTGACACTAAACCCGACATAGTATGTTCCGTTAAATAAACAGAAAGAAGAAGCCATATTTTGGGGGCGACATGAAAATGAACATTCTTAGCCAGCCACTCATCGTTCTATTATGTTGGACATATGTAAGAGACCAGAGTCTCTTTGAAACATGTGCGGATTTCCTGTGTCCCCACTACTAAACCTAGATCTTAGCCACTGTGTGTCCAGTAACTCTGACAGTGGTATTGATTTTCAGGCACAGAGGTAAGAGGTATAGCAGCCTAATGTTTCTCCTTGCTCATGACGGTTCCCAGACAACCACAGACAACGTGAGCTGAACAAAATGACATGAGTTCTCCTCTAGGTTTATCGTGTTAGTTGCATGAGGGATATATTCGAAAAATCTATCTCGATGATCTACTATCCTTCACAATAGTCGTCGGATTATAAACCAAATACGTGGAATATATTAGTAGCAATGGTTGGTTGTTTTGTTTTTATGGTATATCAACCTCGGCGGGCCATTTTTTGTCAACTAAATTTTTATTTATTTATTGCTGGTAATACCTTTATCTTTCAACAATTTATTGTTGTTTTAATATAAGCTTTGTTTCTAGTAATACTTTTTCTTTTCGAGTATCGAGATTCATTGGGATTTGTTTTTAAGGGCAGGGTCCCAAAGTCCTATCCTGTTATTTAACCCATAACTGGAGGGAAGGGACGAATTAATACTAATTCCCAAGGGCTCCAGTGCTTGAGTGAATGCAGGGTATTCAACTGGAATTCGAACTCGGTTCACCGATTTCTCTTTCCGAGCCGATATCCACTGCACCACAACGCACATCCTTCACTATAGGCTTACAGCACCTGGTATTCCCAAGCAGTCATCCATCTAAGTACTGACCAGGCTCAACGTTGCTTAACTTCGGTGATCGAGCGAGAACCGGTATATTCAACGTGATATGGCCGTAAGCCCAAGTAGCAATCGAAGAACTTAAGTTAGTTTCACAGGGAACAAAGATATCTGGTGACTGTTCCAAAATGCAATGGTTCTATGATGCAGAATTTGGAATGGATACCACAAATATTAGGGAAAAAAATTAGAAAGTTGGGTAAATGGTTTTTGCTTACTAGTTTAGTTGTATTTTTTTTTTTTGTTGTGTTTTCCATATGATTCATTTTGAGGAGAGAAAAAAAGCCACCATAACTGTGACTGACTGTCATCAATGGTAATACAATGGTAATGGTAATACAACGGTAAGGGTAATACAATGGTAATTCTATGGTAATGGTAATACGAACCAGCCAATGCATGGCACACAACAGAGTATAGTGTGGCTCAGCATTGCTAATTGGAAAAACATGTATATACTAATAAAGACAACAGACATTTTATGTTGAATAATTGTATTGATAAACTTGTCCAATTATGAATGCTCCCTCTTGGAAGAGGAGGAATTATGTCAGAAAATGTTCAAAGTTCATAGTTTCCTTTTTTTTTTTTTTTGGATGGATTCATTTCTGTGCCTTTTCAACCCTTTGCCGCTTTTTCAAGCGAAAAATATCTTTAGAATAAAAAATTTTTTTCGAGATAATAATATTTTAGTAATAAAAAGTTTACTAATTAACCCATAGCTCGGGGAAAAAGGTGTATTTGCGCATAGGTGAATATAATGAACCCAACAGGAATTCGAACTGGACTCTCCGATTAATAATTCCTAGCAATTATCCATTACACCAACCGCCCAACAAAAGAAAACGAAGATGAACTCAAGCAAAATTGGAAGGAACGGTAAAATCTACTGAAGTTTAGAAATGTATTTTCTTGATAAATTATTTTAAGATATTTTAAGGTATTTGCACGTAAATGAATGCAAAGTTTACAGCTTGGATTCGAACTCGTCTCTCCGATTTCTCGTTCCGAGCAGATATCCACAGCAGTACAACGCAATGTACAGTAGACGGCCTTAAAATATACAGTCAAAGACACAATAAGAAAAAAAACCCTATTCAAATCATATTAACGGAATCCGATTCCTAAAAAATCTATTTAATTCTAAATTACGTATTGTTCATCAGGAACCAGGGAAGATATGTACCCGCGCCCCCACTTAAGCGATATGTGATACAAGGTCAGGTTTAAAGTGGGAATCGGTGAGTACACGGAAAAGAGAGGAATATTGCTAGCGATCCATTGGTACTTCCACTCGTTGGGGACACCTCAGGTGACAATGGCTCTAAATCCCTCTCAGAGGAAAGGTATGGTCGAGGGGATGATTCTATTCAGGTGGAGAATATTATCTTAAATAATTGATTTAGTAGCAGTTCAATGAGAGAAGTGAACTAATGACGTAAGTGATAGCCAATCAGATTCCTATTTTATTCCAATCTCCGACACCGTTGGTTGTTTTTATAACATGTCATCACAATAATAGCGTTGACAGCAAAATCTTTCAGCATTTCTGTTGACATACATCATTGACGACTTAACGTTGGAATAAAAAATATATATAAACAAAGGATACATTCACTTATTACCTATTAATAAGAATTTATAATGTATTATTTCCCTTTTTCTTCTGCTCTTTTGATAGCAATCACTGTGCAAAAACAAAAATAATATATATCTCACGAGCAGCTTATATCTTATGATGTCTGACATTTCCTGGGAAGAAGACCAACAAGAGAAAAACTGTCAAATGTTTATTGAACAGTTACTTTTTATTTGGTTGGTTTGGTTTTTTACAGATTACCACCACTTTATTGGTTATTTTAAAGGATGTTTTGAATTGTAAGAATTATTCGTTTTTGTGTAAAAATAATTTTTGCATTGACAATTATTTCGAGAACAATAATTCTTTTTTCCATATATATATATATTATCCCATAACTGGGGAAGAAAACCGATTCATCATTACCCAAGAATATGTGTGCGTAAATGAATACAACGAATTTGACCGTAATTCGAACCCGTTTCTTCGAATTTTCAGCGTTGTGGTACAGTGGATATCGGCTCGAAACGACAAATCGGAAAGCTGAGTTCGAATTCCACTTGAATTCTTTGCATTCACTTCCGCACAAATACCCTTAGGAAAGGTATTAATCCGTCCCTTTCCTCCAGTTATTGGTTAAATAATAGGACAGATTACGTTCTATAGCCTTGGCTGGCAATCAGTCTACCGCAGAAAACAATGCCAACCTCCTGCGAGATAATCTTCTGTCCAGTCAGCGATGTCTCTTTCGAGACATGGCTGACTGGACAGAAGATTATCTCGCAATATACCGGTTCTCGCTCGATCACCGAAGTTAAGCAACGTTGAGCCTGGTCAGTACTTAGATGGATGACTGCTTGGGAATACCAGGTGCTGTAAGCCTATAGTGAAGGATGTGCGTTGTGGCGCAGTGGATATCGGCTCGGAAAGAGAAATCGGTGAACCGAGTTCGAATTCCAGTTGTAATACCCTGCATTCACTTAAGCACTGGTGCCCTTGGGATTTAGTATTAATCCGTCCTCTTTGGAGACATGGTCGCCCAAAGCGTGTATCACGCATGACAATTAACTGAGTGACTTTTAATTTGAATGAAGTATACTTTAACTATTGAGTATAATATACATGTATATATTTAAAATAGTCTGTATATCTTTTGTATGTTATAACATCACGGTCAAGCTGAAAGCCTCAATGTTCTAGTTCCTTTTTTCTGGTCAACGCACGGGCAAAAATAATAGCACATAATATGTGAGATTGAATTCTGAGATCAGTTGTGACTTGCGGTAGTCGTGATGGACTAGAAAAAGATATTGGTTAGTAAAGTTATGGACAGTAACAATTCTACTATATTTAACGTACATAAACTAACTTTGGTAGTAACGGGGATAAAATGAAATTTCACCTTCTGTCATTATTTTACGGATTACTCTGAATTTTTCTGATTTTTCGTTTTAAAAGAAATGATGCCGCTTTCAGATTGTCTCTTAGATCAATAGGAATAAAAATATAATATTCCTGTTTATAGAATGAACAAATTTTATGTTGAATGCTATTGCGTAAGCAACATGAGGGGGTCGCATTATCTTTGACATCGAAGAAGAGAACAAAATATTTTTTTACAAAACTGTATAAAAACTGAACATGTTTTTTCTTTTGTTTCTAAGCCACTTTTGTAGATTTGTGTCGTGTTCGTTTTAGTTCTCGAAATTTAGTCAAAATCTTTAACAATGGCGCACTGCTTTTTCCAATAAAAGTCAATTATGTCTACTAGTTAATATATTCGTTTTGTTTTTAGTCAAAATCTTTAGCCAAAATCTTTAACAATGGCACACTGCTTTTCCTAGTTTATATATTCGCCTTGTTCCCAATTTTAGATGCAACTTGTATCTCACATTAAATGTAGAAAACCGTTAAACAAAATTTGTAATTTTTACTTGAAGCTTTGATTGATTAGAATCAGAAAACATTTGTGGATTGTAAGAATTTGGTTTTACAGATAATTTTTTTTTAATCATCTTACCCCAAGCAAGGCATTCCACTGCCACTATTGCGCATGGGGCTACATAGGGGAAGGTAAAGAGAAGGAGTGGTTAGACATAGGGAATGTCAGGAGGAAGGTGACAGATGAGTAAGGATAGCGAGGATGAGGGTTAGGCAGATGAGAAGAGTGCTTGATAGGATGGGAGCAGGTTAGTGTGTTAGGAGGTGTCTATTGACCTTACATTTAAACTCCTGGAGATTGTAGCCGTCGGGGAAGCAATCGTTTGGAAGAGAATTCCACAGTCGGGAAGTGCGAGGAAAGAAACTGTTGGAGTAGAAGTTACGGCTGCATTTTATCGGTTTCACTGTAAAAGTGTGGGATCTAGTTGCTAATCTAGTATCTCGTGCAAATTTGTATTTAGGGGGCGCCAGTGATCTAAGTTCATCGGAGCAGAAGCCGTGAAAGTATTTATAGAAGAGACACAGGGAAGCCACGTCGCGCCGGTGAGAGAGAGACTGCAGGCGGTCTGCCAAGTCGGTATCTATCACATTACAGACCCTCCACTGAACCTTATCGAGAAGCCCGAGGAGAACAGCAGGGGAACCCGACCAGATATGGCAGCAGTATTCAATGCACGGGCGGATGGTAGATTTGTAAATGTGCAGGATAGATTTAGACGGAAAAAACTATCTATAATGATACAAGTCTTACTACTTGACCCATAGTTATAGTGAGGAGTGGTGGATTCATATCTTAACGAAGAGTATTTTCGCGTAAATGATTATAACGGACAAACTAGAATTTGAACACGGCTCTCCGATTAATAATCCCTAGCCATTATCCATTACACCACTCTCACATGCAAGTTTAAGAAATCAGGTATTCCCAAGCGGTCACAAACTGACCAGGCTCGACGTTGGTTAACTTCGGTGATCGTACGGGAACAGGTGTTTCAAAGTGATATAGCCGGTGTAGTTTCAAGTCTTGAAATTCTGGAGAGCTATTATCGCGTCTGCCCTGGTGGTGACATGGTATATAAAGAGAAATTCTTTTAGAGTAATATAACGTTGCCATTCTTTCCAACACCCCCTGGCAACGAAAAGGAAATTAATACTGAGCATCAGGAAGAGACAACTGAAGTTCCTGGGAGACGCAGTGAGGAAGGAAAGCCTGGAGAACCTGATGCTGACTGGCCAGATAGAAGGCAAGAGAGACAGAGGAAGGCAGCGGATAACATATTTGCAAGGCCTGATCAGGTGGATGACGGAACGGGTGTTGACAGGAGTAACAGGAGCAAGCATACTGGGAGCCACAAGGGATAGGGAGACGTGGAGAACCATGATCGCCTACATTCTGAAAGGACAGTACACATAGAAGAAGAAGAATATAACGTTTTCTAGCATTTAATAAATGTTTTATTTCAGTGAAATTTAAAATATCAGTATCAGCTAATCAAAGTGTTTTTTGTGGTTGTACCGTCCTTCCTCTTTTATCTCAAGTGATTAGTTCATCACACACAGATTCGGTCATGATAAGCCAAAATTCATGTAATTTTGGGTTTTCAATTAGAAAAAAATAATTAATTCTTCGGATATTTCAGCTTATTGGTGCTGATAAATCATAGCATAAAAGACAATGTTTCGTAAAAAAGGCTAGAAATAAAAATCATCCGGTGTTTGAAGATACAAAGGTTTCACGATGGATCCTTTTGTCCTCAACACGACTGCACTGTTTAGATTTGCCTCAAAAATAATTTCTACCTAACCGGATTCAATAACATTCACTAAGGAGCATCATTTTTCAGTTTTTGTTAAAACTCGATTTATTTTGGTTATATTATAAAGCCTTGCTTAGGCATTCGCCGTGACGTCTGTAATGAATATTCTGAAGACTGACTCTAACCCACCGAGAAGAGATATGACAAAACAAAGTTTAACGTGAGGAACCCGAGCACTTTATTCGGGCTAACGGTCAAAAAATTTATCCATCTCCAGCATAGCCGTGATCGAGCACAAAGCTTACCTATTCTTCTCAGCCGTGTCTCTCTCTATAGACGAAGACACGACTCAGTCGAAACGTCAGAAGACAGAACTGTGTTTTTCAGCTGATTCTCAGTTCGCAGACCGTGCCTCGACTGAGTCAATTTTTGCTCGGAGACAGAGAGCTGAAAAGCAGTCTAGTCTTTGAATGGCAACTGACTAGCAACGGTGTTTTATTTACTATGAATACATAGTTGTGGCACAAGGTCAAAAATGGGGAGGGAAACAAAACTTGGAATGGTCTACAGTAACTATCTTACACCTAGCTAATCCAATTCACGACCCAAACATACGTTACAATTTTTCTCAATCACAACAAGAACTTATCCATCAACATTCAAACCTTCATATACGAAAATACCAGAAATCGTTCCGGGGAGCCTAAAAACAACCCATGACTAGCAACGGTGTTTTTAGACTACGTGGAATTTTTTTATTTAAGTCACTGGAATAGTTCATTTAGTCACCGCGGGTGTAATATTTACTCCATAACAATTTTCCTTATTTGCCACCTCTCTCAATTACAAAATCTTTCACCTGATACCTAAAAGCAATGGATAATTTTTATTATGTAGTCTTTGAGTATATTAAACCGACAGGGCCTTACTCATGAACAAAATAGTTCGCATTTCAAGTAATGAGGGGGTTTCTTAATGTATGAACCAATATACTTTTAATCACTCCTTGCGTTCCTATTATTTGAATACTGATTGTGTTCAAATGACACATTCTTGGAGTTTCTATTTCCAAGTTATCAAATTCCATCGCGAATAAAGTTTTATCAGGCGACCATGTCTATGAGGTAGCACTTGCGTTTTCTAAAATCTTACTAGTATGTCTAGTCTATAGGCTAAGAAACAAAGAAAGGAATACTGAATTGTTATGTCATATCAGTTCTTCCATATGTCAGAAAATGCTGGAAAATGTCACAGATAAAGAAGAAACATCAGCAATGTCGTTCTCTAGAAGAATGCTGAGATTACCATGGACCAAAAATCTAAGCAATGACAAAATTTTAAAGAAAATCGAAACAAAAAAGACACTCCTTGTTAGCATCAGGAAGAAAGGGGTCAAATATTTAGGACATATTTGATCCAATGAGCTTAACTCCTTGGTAGACCCTCTACCCGAATTTATTCAAGTTACTACATTACATCCTTTTTACAGTGAAAACAATCAAATCTAACTGCAACTTCTATTCTCTCAGTTTCTTTTCTCTCTTCCGTATATTTGTTTCCCTGATAGCTACAATCTCTTGGAGTTTAAATGCAAAGTCAATTGCTATCTCTTATCACCTTGACTCCCATCTTTTCTCCGACACCCCTTGTATCTTGTTCTTCTCCCTTTCCGCTCTGCTCTCATATATCTCTCTTCCCACCAGTGTTTCCATTTTTTTCTTACACTTTCTACGACATCCCCGTAACCAGTTTTACTTTTACTTCACTATCTTATGTAACCATGGACACCAGTTGCAATAATGCTTTGCTTGTGGGGGGGGGGGATAAGATTAAAAATAAATAAATAAAATAAAATAATAAAGAATAAATAACAAAATAATGAAGAAAAAAGGATTAGTTGGGTGGTTGAATATATTTGGCGGCATATCAACAGCTACGGGGTTATATACGGCCGAAATCTAAATATTTTGTACGTCATATTATGCCTCTAAATACAGTTATTTCGTACATAATTTCATGCTTTCTGGCTAAAGGTATGTTTTTAGAGATATAGTTTGAAGATCATAATATGCATTGTTGCTAATTATTTCTAACGTAATGGAAAAATTTTTATGTCTATTACTGGTAATTTTAATAAAATATGTATTGTTAGTAATATATTTTACGAAAATATTTTTATAATATAATAAAAAATAATAATAAAATAATATATTAAAAAGATATATTGTCATTTTGCTATAAAATTATTATTATTGCTATAAAAATTCACTGTTGATTTTATTTTTTATTTTTATTTATTTATTTATTTATTTTTGTGGGAGGTCACAGGTGCCTCCATCCAGGTTCAGGGTGGACTCGGAAACACCTGCTAAAAGTTAGTTCAATGTTCCTCAAACCTTCCAGTCTCCTGATCAGGAGACTTGCTCCCGGATGAAGTTTATCATCGTTCGAGAATGAGGGATTAGAATATTTGTCACGCAAGGGGATATTAAAGGTAAGAGTGACAGAAAGAAACAACGTATAGCCTATGTAACGAGCTTTTGTAAATAATTGTCAGAAGAGGGTTAAGAAAGATAGCGAATGTACTAAAAGCTGACTTGAGATTCTAAAAAGTCATGATCGCCAACGCCCTGAAGGGTCATAACATACAAATGAACAAGTTCGCTTGCTTGTATAATGAAGTCGGTATGTATGGTTAAGTCTCAGAACATTAACTTATTTACCTTCAAGCAATGGTGGTTGTTCGTGTTCGTAGAATTTTTTTGCAAGAGAAAAATTATAATGTCGGCCTATCTAATACAGGCATTTATTTATCCAATTAGGTTTATATTTAAATTCATTTGCAGATAGAATAGAGTACATAGTCATATGTTCTTCATTGATTTCACAAAAAAACAAAATGTCAATCTGTTCTATTCATTAAACTATGTGCCTAAAAGGATATTCTTGTGCGACTTTGGTGAATTCCTCTACTTTTAGTTTCAATCAAGATCTCCGAAAAACATGATAGGTCAGAGTTTTGCCATCAGATCTCAGTTGGCGTCAATGGAAATCTGTTATGCTGTAACTACAGGATTTACTACTGCTGTGTTAGTTAAGTTTCAAAAGAAATAGATTCAACACGGGGATGGATTTTATCTCTCTCTCTCTCTCTATATATATATATATATATATATAGTGATGATCATCCACGTATACTGTCTTAATATGTATAGGAAAGAATATTAATAAAAAGTTTTGAATTTAAAAATGTACTTTTTTTGAACAGTATTTGTTTATTTTTATTATATTTTATATTTCAGACCGTCCTCGGGCCTTCATCAGAAACAAGTGATTTTAAATTTGAATTAGAAACGTATTTCACGATAGCGTCCGAATATTTTTTGTTTACATCACGTGGTGTGTTTGTTCACAACATGCGGCATGTCCGTAGAGAAAGTCTGTTTGTTTTAGATAAAAATTTCTTGGAATATCTGAAAAAAAATTTTTTTTACCTATTGAAATATTTGTAAAGATTCAACACACCTATCGTGAAATACGTTTCTAATTCAAATTTAAAAATCACTTGTTTCTGATGAAGGACCGAGGACGGTCTGAAATATAAAATATAATAAAAATAAACAAATACTGTTCAAAAAAAGTACATTTTTAAGTTCAAAACTTTTTATTAATATTCTTTCCTATATATATATATATATATATATATATATATAGAGAGAGAGAGAGAGAGAGAGAGAGATAAAATCCATCCCCGTGTTGAATATATATATATATATATATATATATATATATATATATATATATATATATATATACGCGCAAAAAAGCCTGCCTTACCGGACGCTCGTGGCCTAGGGGTGGAATCGCCGACTGACGCCGATTCGGTCGGGTTTCAATCCTGGGTTAGGAAGCGATCGGAGTCTAAGCCGTACTGATGATACAGCGAAACCGATCTGTCTGCGGATGACTATAGTATTTACGCTCTCACACCCTGATTGAGCACTCTGGAAGTGTTGGAGACTTTGTAAACAGTAGCTACTCCGGCATATACGCATCGCTCATTCAATAATGAATTGGATCACTCTAGCTATTGGGCGTGTTTATACGCGCAAAAAAGCTTGCCTTCTTCTACCGGACGATCGTGGCCTAGGGGTAGAATCGCCGACTGACGCCGATTCGGTCGAGTTTCAATCCTGGGTTAGGAAGCTATCGGAGTCTAAGCCGTACTGATGAGCTGTGATACAGCGAAACAGATCTGTCTGTCTGTATATACATATATATATATATATATATATATATATATATATATATATATATATAAGCAGCTTACAAATAATGAGAAAGAAAATTCCACTTATGCATAAAGAAATAATTCAAACAGGAAAAGTTATGTATTTAGCAGGTGTGTTTGAAAGAAATAAAGAGAAAATGTGTGAGAGAGGAGGATAAAGGAAGAAAAATGTTCGCCAGAGAGGAGGATAAAGATTGTGAGAAAGAGAGAAACATTTAATAAAGAATTTGGGACGGGCGTTATGACCGCATAGTTTGCTTGAAATTATGTCGTTTGGATTTCCGGATACTAAGAGGTTTTCCTAGAAATCTAGAGTAAAAGAAAAAAAAAGCATTTTTATCATTTCACCTCCACTAGTCAAGGCAATAAAGCCACTAAGAAGGGAAGAGGTATACTGAGTGTGAAAACCGTGAGAAAAAGACGCAAATTATAAAGGTGAGAAAACAATAAAAGAACAGAAATTAAGACAAAACATAACGATAGACGTAGCTCTTCAAAAATGCAAAGTTAACAGGAAAGCAAGAAACTAGAAGATAGTTTCACAAGCGAGAACTACAATAGAAGAAACTGTTGGCATAGAACTTACGGTTACTTTTAGCGATTTGAACTGTTTAAATGATCAAATCCATATGTTGATCTAGTTCTGCGTTAAATCGAGGTACCAAATCTCCTGTGAAAAATTAACATAAAAATATTATATCCGTTCTTTTATAAACTGGAAGAGCACCAACTAGCGGCTGCCTAGGAAGACAAGTGTAATCTCGATTATATATTTTTACGTCTCATTTCGTTTTCAGATTAGTTGGGTCTTCCTGTTTTGTTGTTTAATTCGATTATTGCTTCCGTTTTGGATATTTAGCGACATTTCATGTTACTTAAAATTTTTGGTTTCGTTAATAATGGAATATAGCTATTTACTGGAATCATGCTAGTATTTGACATCCAGTCATTGTGGAATTTGAAATATCATTGTGGTGATGAACTTGTTTTTCTGTTCTTGTATCAAGCGCTCTCTTTCCATCTACCTTAGGCAAGTACAGTTGATCTGCATCTGTTTGTCGGGAACCGTGCATGTTATATAGACTAAGGAATTTTCTGATCTTATTTTTTGCATGTTTTTCTAGATTCAAGTTTATCGTATTAAAAACCTATAAAATAGCATGACCTGTTCTTCTATTTGTTCTGTCTCGTCAGGATGCAGACAATTATGGCTCTCCACAACTCCCTGTCTTTTATAATAAAATAAAAAGGTTTCTATTACACCCAATGCTGTATAGGGCAGCGTTTTTGCAACAAACTGTTTTTATGAGGAAGGGTTGTTAGCCCTGCGCCTAAACCTAGAGAAAGATGATTTTCTAAGCGTGGCTTACACGTGACACACAGACGAAAGTAGGGGGTACCCAGTAAGGAACGAAATCACTAACCATTACACTACGCCGAGGTGCCCTGTGTTTTGTAGCTCTTAACAAATTTCACTCTTTTCTTAATATATCTTTTCCCACCATTCATTTACTCCAACTCACTAAGCAGGTTATGCGTTGTTTTCTTGTATTTAACTTCAATCAGTTCTGTGAGTATCATAATTACCAAGCATTCTTACTTCATTATTTGCATCTTTTGCTGTCCCAATTCGAATTCGAATTTCAGTTCCGCACTTTCCCGTCATTTATATTATTGAAGTTGTTTGATATTGCTATCCTAAATTTGCAATTTGCATGTTTTCATTTCTATGTTAATAACTATGAAAAAATCTTTCCGCTACTTTCATACTTAAATATGCCTAAACACACTCGTATCATTAACAAGCCAGTACCTAGAGAAGAAATTGCTGTAACTTACATAAAACACTAGTAATTGTAAAACTGTTTTCGTTTATTCTAAACTCTTCTTGGCATCTTGCTTTTTTCATGAAAATATCTGTTCTTTGTTTTCTTTTACTCTTGTAATTTTTATTACTGTAATTAATATACAGCGTTTAAAAACCGATTCCCGTACGAATATCAAAGTTAAACATAGTCGAGTCTGGTTAATATCTAGTGTCTGTTTGGAAATATAAAACACCTGAGAGTGAATGTGAGTGTGGTGTAACGGATAATGGCTCAGAATTTTTAATCGGAAAGTACAGTTCAATTACAGGTGATTTCGTTCAATTCACTTACGTGCACAATAGGCAGCTATGATTTAATTAGTAAGAGTTGAATCAATAACTTCTTATCTCTGAAGTTCTTAAAATCAAAAAATATTTGCTGACTTAAAAAAACAACTTTTCAATTGTTTATAAACTGTTAAAAAAAGAATTTATCAATGTAGGCTTACTTTTTATATACAGTAATCTCGTTCTCTAGCTTTATCATGTACTGACAGTTTTCTGAAATGTTATGCTAAAAGACACAAAAGCTTTCTTTATAATCAATCAGTGACGTGCCGTATGTGATACACGCTTGGGCTTTCATATCGCGAAAAAGACATGACTACGTTACCATTACTTTCTGCGGTAGACTGCTTGCCAACCAAGGCTATAGAACTCAATCTGTTCTGCTATTTCACCCATAATGACGGATTCATACCTTTACCAGTGGTATTTGCGCGTAAGTCAATGCAACCAATTCAACAGGTATTCGAACTCGACTCTCCGGTCTCTCGTTCCGAGCCGATATCCACTGCACATCTTTAGAATATGCCTTGTTAAGATATGCCCGTTCGTCTTGCATGCCGTCAAAAACGGTATTTTAACTACTCATGTTACGCCTGTCTGCTTTCCTTTATTTGAAAGTGCTTATGTACTTTAATTCTTCTCTCAGCTTTCAGCAGGAGGAGTAGGAATGAAACAAGGTCAATTTTTCTCTCATATTCTCTGTCTTATTCTGAGGTGGACGTTTATGGCTCTCAATGGATTTCTTGACCTTTGCTGCTCTTAGTACGTTTTATCATTTTACTGTCCTCCCTCAGTCTGTTTTCTGACACAAGCTTGTCAGTTAAGTTTCTCGCTATTTTTCCTGTCCCTTTTGCATTCAATATACCCTGTGTGTATCAAAATTTCCAAACCCCCATTATGTGCCGAGAATGTCAACTGTCTCATTATGAGTATACGTTTCTTTTTGTTTCTATTTTCCTTAAAAAGTTTTCGTTGACCGAAATCGTATATGTGATGATATACTTCAGCATTCACCGAAAACTGATACGGTATAATCGTAATTTTCTTGTTTCTTAATACAGTGTTTAGTTTTTGGAAGGCATTTTTCTCTATTCAAATACGCTTTTGGATTTCGGTACCACGTTGTCAGTTCTGTTAAAACATATCTATGGCACTTCTGTAGTTTTTTTTTATTTTTAGATTTCATTCTGGAATATTTCTCTTGTTAACCATCATATATTTCGTCTTACAATTAATGTTGTGTTTTTTTCTACACTACTTTCACGAGGTGTTCCTGCAATTTCCTTCTGTGTCTGCTACTAATATTGTGGTATTAGCTGATCTTACGACAGTTTCCACCAATATCAAATCCAGGGGGCTCTTCTCTCTCTCCCAGGATCGCTTCACTGTCGTGGTTTCGTAAGTCTGTTGAGAATACACATCCTTAAAAGTGTGACACAGAGATCCGAAGTCGAATTGGCATGGCGAAGTACGTGTTCCAGAAGCTGAGTAGAGTATTAAGAGACAAAAAAATTTTGCTAGAAACAAACAAGAGAGTACTTGTGATGTCATTCTTCAATATGGCAATGAATGCAGGACAATATCATCAAAGATGAAGAAAAAACTTGAAGCAACTGAAATGTGTTTCTACAGAAGGATGCTGCGGATATCATGGACCGAGCATGTGAGGTTTTGGAAATAATGGAAACAAAAAGGAAATTAATACTGAGCACCAGGAAGAGACAGATGAAGATCTTGGGACATGCAATGAGGAGGGAGGTCTTGGAGAACATGATACTAATGGATATAGGGAAAAGAAACAGAAGAAAGCAGCGGAGAACATATCTGAAGGGCCTGAGCAGGTGGATAACAGAACGAGGGTTGCCTGTTCTAACAGGAGAAAGCATGCTAAGAGCCACCAGGGATAGGGAGACGTGGAAAGCCATGACCGCCTACGTCCTGAAAGAAGAAGGCACATCGTAGTGTTTTCACTGTATTTGTTTTTTTATTGTTAAGCAGGCAGTTTGCGTGCAGTATAAGTTCTTTATTAAGCTTTCTCCAAATAAATCGAGCTTTCCGAGAATTTAAGTAGTTCTTTGTGTAGTATCTTATCAAACGCATTAACATTATATACAAAAACAGTCATCCTTCTGTATTTGTATGAAAGTCAAACACTTTCCAACAAAATCAAATTACAATGCATATTAACAATCTAGTCTTAATATCTTCTGCTCTTTATGTTGAGAAACTCTATCCTATTCTCGTTTGAGCAACAATTATACTGAACTTTGACACAAGTGTCAGTTTTGTTGTACTGAAGACCAGATCCGGATTTGTCGGACAAGCTAAAGTGAGACCGATAACAATAATATTTAGGGTTGATGGGATCACCGGTCAAATATTTCTCGCCAAGAGTTCAATAAAGTCATTCTCGAAAACTTCCTATCTCTTCAAAACCGATTTGTCATTCACCAACGTTGACTCGGGACTTTCTTTATCAATAATCTCGTTGTTTAAAAGCGTGAATATGTACTGCGCTGGGGAGAAATATATTATTTACTTGTACCGACACTCGTATACGATTTCGAAATAGAGATAACTTATACGATGCGACAACGACATCAGAAGGCGCATGGGAATATTAAAAGGTGCTTTTCAAACGTTAAGCAAAGTAATTTAGAGATAGAAACAAAGAAAATAGTAGGAACTTATTTAATATTGGTCCTCCTATATGGCAGGGAATGCTGGATAATCTCCTCACGAATGAAGAGACTTGAGGCAGCAGAAATATCTTTCTACAGAAAGCGTTATCATGGATTGAATCAGTCCGTTAAGTGCCATACGTGATACACGCTTGGGAGATCATATCTCGAAAGAGACATGACTGACTGGGCAGAAGATTATCCCGCGGTAGGTTGCCATTGCTTTCTGTGGTAGACTGGTTGCCGACCAAGGCTATAGAACCCAATCTGTCCTGCTATTTAATCCATAACTGGGAGGAAGAGACGGATTAATAACTTTCCCAAGGGTATTTGCGCGTAAGTGAATACAATGGATTCAACTGGAATTCGAACTCTGAGCAATAACGGTTTAGGGAAAATGAAAATAAAAAGTTAACTTATGATTAGAATCAAAAAGAGAGAGTTGAATTTCAGAAGCACATTATGTGGAAAGAGGGATTAGAAAATTTGACACGCACAGTACCTATTAAAATCAAGAGAGAAAGGAAAGCAGTGTATAGCCTACATAACGAGTTCATGTAAACAGTTTTCAGAATATGAATTAAGAGAGATATGAAAAATACTGAGCTAACCATGAGTGAAGGTTGAGGATAGCCATGATCGCCCACGTTTTGAGCTTTTTTAAAAATCAATATCACCTCGGAAAAGGCAGTAAAGCCACCAAGATGCCAGGGGTTACAAAGTGTAGAAGAATTAAAAAGAGAAACATTAATTATGGACAGAAAGAGAAAATAGTAATCAAGATGACAGGAGATAGCGATTAATATTGCATTTAATCTTTTTCAGATTAAAATTGGCTAAAAATCATGGAGCCGAAAGGGAGTTCCACAGGCGAGAAATACAGGAAAAGAAATTGTTAGCAAAAACTTACGAATTGATGAGATCTCTTCTTCTATGTGCCCTGTCCCTTCAGGACGTAGGCGATCATGGCTTTCCAAGTCTCTCTATCCCTGGTGGCTCTTAGCATAACTTCTGTTACACCATGCAATCCTCGTTCCGTCATCCACCTGATTAGGTCTTTCAAATATGTTATCCGTTGCTTTCCTCTGTCTCTCCTTCCCTCTATCTGGCCTGTTAGTATCAGATTCTCCAAGCCCTCCTTCCTCATTGCATGTTCCAGGAACTTCAGCTTTCTCTTTTTTGATGCTCAGTATCAGTTTTTGTTTCCATCATTTTTAAGACCTCATCATTGCTCACATCCTCGATCCATGATATTCGCAGCATCCTTCTCTAGAATCACATTTTAGTTGCTTCAAGTTTTTCCTTCATCTTTGATGATATTGTTCAGCATTCACTGCCATATTGAAGAACTGACAACACATAGCAATCCAGTTCTCTCTTCCTTGTTTCGAGCGAAATTTTCCTGTTGCTTAATAATTTACTCAACTTCTGGAATGCTTCCTTCGCCATGCCAATTCGTCTTCGGATCCCTGTGTCGGACTTTCCGTCTTCTGTTATAACACTTCCGGGGTATTTCAATTTTTGTACCTGCTTGATTCTAGTATCCCCGACCTGTATTTGGTATATTGGGCTGCTCTTTTTACTGATGACCATGCATTCGGTTTTCTTGCAGTTTATCTGTAGTCCTTTCTTATCACTCTCTTCAGCTACCTTCTGTAGGGGGTCTTGTTGTTTCTTTTCTGTGTTTGCTATCAGCACTGTATCATCTGCGTACCTTAGATTGTTTAAATTGTGGCCTGCTATGACAAATCCAGGCATAACTTCTAGGGTCCTCAACTGCGCTTAAATTCATAAAATCTAGGTACCATAGCGAAGAGCTCACCAGAAAAATTACCATGGAAATATTTATAAAATGCATAGAAATGTAACTTACAGCGGTGGGTGAGTGAAACCGAGCAACCAATTCAGGACATAATATTACTGATTCTTGATTGGATCTTATTAAAGTCCCCAAAAGTAAATAGCAGGGTCACCAGTCTATATGTGACAGTAATATTTAGGTATGGTAGACTGTTAGATCGATTCCGGAGAGAAAATTCGTCTCGCACGAAATGATGAACCAACTTTAGAAGTTGACTATACGGCATATATTTTTTTAATCATTTCACCCCAAGCAAGGCATTCCACTGCCACTATTGCGCATGGGGTTACATAGGGGAAGGTGATGAGAAAGAGTGGTTAGATATAGGAAATGTCAGGAGGGTGATTGACGGGTAAGGATACCGAGGATGAGGGTTGGGTAGATGAGAAAGGTGTTTGAGAGAATGGATGCGAGTTAGTGTGTTTGGAGGTGTCTACTGACCCTACATTTAGACTCCTAGAGATTGTAGCTGTCGCGGAAGCAAGTATGTGGAAGGGATTTCCACAGGGGAGAAGTGCGAGAAAAGAAGCTGTTGGAATAGTAATTGCGGTTAGATTTCTCGGTTTTACTGTAAAAGTGTAGGACGTAGTTGCTAATCTAGTATCTCATGCAAATTCGTACCTAGGGGGCACCAGTTCATCGAAGCAGAAGCCGTGAGAAAAGAAAAGAATCCTTCAGCACTATTTCAATTATTTCATAAAACATTTAAAAATAAGTAAAATGCTTGCAATATGGTCACCCGATTTAGTATGAGGATTTTGTGAAAGGATATTATAAACTCAGTTCTACGCTAGTTGCATACGTATCTTAATAAACTACATTGTCGTAGAAAGATTAGCATACTTAGATCAAATCTACGGACAAATATAAAAGTTCTTAAAGCAGGAACGTCCAAACATTTTTCTTAAAGGCCAAATTTGATGAGACGAATAAGCGTGAAAGCTAACCATTCTGTTTGACATTCTTCGAAGCTTTAAAATCAAATGCAATAGGAACTATGTTATGAAAACTTTATTGAAAATGGCATATTTTCATTTCTTCACATGTATGACAACTAAACTTAAGCAAACCTGTCCAAAAATCTTAACTTATGATTAGACTCAGAAAGAGATGGTTGAATTTTAGGAGCACATTATGAGGAAAGAGGTATTAGAAATGTTCACACGCACAGTGTCTTTTGAAATCAAGAGAGAAAGAAAAGCAGCGTATAGCCTTCATAACGAGTTTGTGTAAACAGTTTTCAGAATATGAATTAAGAGAGATATAAAAAAAATACTGAGCTAAGAGAGAAAGAAAAGAGAAAACCAGAGCATAGAGAAAGAAAAAGGATCATTGATAGTGTGAGAAATATTGTTTAAGCACATAAAATGATCATTACAATACAAAAGAAATAGATGTCCATAGAAATATGAAATTCGTATCCGAAAAAATTGAATTAAAAACAAACAATATAAAATGACGTAAAATATGTTTGAGAAAAAAAGAAAAAAAAAAGAAATTGCAAGAAGCTAAAACATTTTTTTTTTTTTATAAGCGTTTCACCCCGAGCAAGGCATGTCACTGCCACTACTGTGCAGGGGGCTACGTAGAGTGGAGAAAGGCAGGTTAAATATAGGAAATAACAGAGGGTGGGTGATAGGCGGGTGAGGGTTGGGTAGATGAGAGTGTTGTGAGAATAGTTGGGAGTTAGTGTGATAGGAGGTGTATATTGACCCTACATTTAAACACCTGGAGATTGTAACTGTCGGGAAAGCAGACTTGTGGAAGGGAGTTCCACAGGCGGGAAGCGCGAGAAAAGAAGCTGTTGGAGTAGAATTTACGGTTACATCTTTAACTGTAAAATGGTGGGACCTAGTTGCTAATCTAGTATCTCGTGTAAATTCGTGCTTGGGCGGCACCAGTGATCTAAGCTCATCGGAGCAGAAGCCATGAAAGTACTTGTAGAAGAGGCACAGGGAAGCTACATCACGCCGGTGTGAGAGCGGCTGCAGCCGGTCTGTCAAGTCAGTATCAACCACGTTACAGATCCCCCTTTGTATTTTGTCAAGAAGCCCAAGGAGAGCAGCAGGGGCACCCGACCAGATATGGCAGCAATATTCAATACACGGGCGGATGGTAGATTTGTATATGTGCAGAATAGTTTCAGGTGGGAAAAATTTCCGGGCCCTGCACAGAGAGCCGACTTTCATAGCAGCAGATTTGGCAATGGATTCAATATAGTCATTCCATTTGAGGTCCGCCGAGAGTGTAAGGCCAAGGAGGCGTAGTATTTTACTCTCTGGGAGGCTAGCCTGTCCCATGCTAATGGGAGGTAGATGCGATTGTCTATGGTGGTTAGTTGATAACAGCTTTGTTTTGGAGGCATTGAAATTTACCAACCATTTCCTACCCCAGGTCACTACGGATTGGAGGTCCCTTTCCAGTGCGGCAGCTTAAACATGACATTATTGGTCATTAAAGTTAACATAAGAATAGGAACGTAACACTAACGTTCATCCTATTAAAAATTAGTGTTCAAATATATTTTTAATTAAATAGTTGTCTGGTTCAAAGGCAGTGATTTTAAAAATCGTCTGGAAAAGGCCAAGGGTACACCACCAGAGAGTGGCCACACAGTGCTACTGTTAATTTTTGGCAAAACATGAAATTGCATTTCATAGTTCTGTATTTCTCTGATTTACGATACTCGCGGGTGAAAAATGATACATTCTATGACAGAGATTGGGGGCCATATGAAACTGGACCGCGGGCCGTTATTGGCCCCTTGACCGGATTTTGGACACGCCAGTGTTAAAGTAAAATTCAATTATCTTTGTTCTTAAGAAAAGACGTGCTTGATCTGAGAGTAATGTAAAATTTGTGTAATAATCGCAAGCCTACCTGTTCAGAGTCGGGGAGAACACATACAACAATTCTACGCTTTGTATATTCTTTCAATATAAAACAGAAACTTTTTTTTTATTGTGATTTGCCTTTTCACTGCTTCTTTTTTTTGTGGGTGGTTTAAATATTGAGTAATGGCCTGTAATCGCCTGTAATGTGGGGTGGTTTAAATGTTGAGTAATGGCCTGTAATCGCAGAAAGCAATGGCAACCTACTGCGGGATAATCTTCTGCCCAGTCAGTCCTGTCTCTTTCGAGACAGGATCGCCCAAGCGTGTATCACGTATGGCACTTGACTGACTGAATGGCCTGTATCTACGGTGTGTACTCTGAAGACCGAATTTACATATACGAGAAACTTAACATAAATAGTTGAACACGTCGGGGACAACAATTAACGGTATTGAAAAAACACACTTATTAGTAAAGAATAAACAAATAATTTTAATTAGAAACCAATAATTAACAGGTCTATAAACCTCTAAGCGGTAGGTCACGGGGCTATAAACCTCTAAGCGGGAGGTCACGGTGCTATAAACCTCTAAGCGGGAGGTCACGGGGCTATAAACCTCTAAGCGGAAGGTCACGGGGCTATAAACCTCTACGCAGACGAGCACGGGGCTATA